>JPJZ01000995.1:0-24022 GCA_000750815.1 Pseudogymnoascus sp. VKM F-4516 (FW-969) | reverse complement strand
ATTGATGGGACGAAGGTGGGGGGTGGGGAGGTAGAAGGGGGGGTGAGTGCGGATGAGTTGAATCCGTTTAGGAAGCGGTATTTTGAGGGGTTTGCGGCTAAGTCGTCGTGAGGGGTGGGGTGGTGATGTGATGTTGTAGATGTGTTTATGACCACTGCGCCTTAGATGCGTATAGATGAGAGGTTAGGACTTGGTTCCGCTCTCTTTGTTGCTGTCCCGGTAAACCCTTCATGGGGACATATAGAACAATCAAAAGCAAAATAAAGACAGCGCATTATTGATGAAGTGAATCATACGGACTCGTCTTAGGTTGGTATCACCACCCCTCCTCAAAAACAAAGAGACGAATTCTACGAGGCTTATAACCAGGTGTCACACACATACCACACCCCCACCTACAAAACCTCAATATAATAGAGAGCCATCTTGATTGAAGTAACCCATCTAAGAAACTAACTTTCCCATCCTATTCATACACACCCGCCATTGCATTGCCATGGTTATCCACCCCCTCACAGCCAATCTAGCAAAATAAAGCCCTCTTCCACAATCCTCTAAGCAAGTTCCGTTTTGCCCTGTTCCCCCCCAGTAAATCCGCAAAACAACAGATAGCCGAAAAACTCCATCCCCTTGGATTTTTGAAGAAGGAACCAGACGGAAACGCTAAGGTCAGGTAAGTTGCCCTCGGCGACAATGCTCGGCGATGGTTGCCGCCTACCCCGCCTGGTCTCCACGTCTTCGCCTAGCCCTCTTTACCCCCCGTCAGTCCTATAAAGGAAGCTATAAAAAAACACACCCCACGTAAACGCCAGACTTTGTCTTCTTTCCTTCTTCCATACTTTCCTATTTTCCTTCTTACTATTATCCTTCTTTGCTATTACAACACCGGATGCACCAGATCGCTCTGGCAAGAACACAACCGAAGCAACCGTCATCTCTTTGTCTCTTGGTTGTTTGTTTACCGAAGATAAATCACAGCAAAACAATAACGGCGACAGAGGTGCTGATTCTGCAACGATGCGCCGTGCTGATAAAAACGGTTTGCCTCGATCTCGACCTCGATCTGAACTTTCCGAACGAAGCTAACTTGGTTGAAAGGCGCCTCTCTTCCACCTCACGAATGGTTTATATGCTCAAACAACATCATCAAACTCAGACAAATACACCTAACCTCATCACCTCACCACCACACGTCTTTCCACCGGGCCAGACGCCAGCCATCAACACCTTGATCCACGAAATCACGGGTTCCAAGGCCTGCTCGCCAACTCACAGAAGCGGCGAATGACATTCGTCGTCCCAGCACCATTACCCTCATCGCGGACAAAGCGCTTAGCAACCATGAGCTTACTCCTCGTATCCTGCTCGTCGAGATGAAGCGGCGCCTCGCTCTCAACGTACTCGGACACGCGCTGGCCGATGGCACGCACAATCGCAATCGAGTACAGGACATCACGGTTCTCGCGGCCGTCAAGAAGACTGCGCAGCGCGGCGAGGGTCTCGTCGACTTCCTTTGCTGAGCCGGGGTCGTTGTCGTGAAGGCGCAGGGTGACGAAGTGGCCAAGGTGGTACCAGAACTCCATCTCGCGGAGCTTGTGGTAGTCGCCCGTGGCAGGTGGCTTGGTGAGGGTGTTGGCCTCTGCGATCTGGGAGGTGACCAGGTTCTCGAAGACGGCGAGACGGGCAGCGGCCTCGACTGGGTCTTCGGTGGGAGGGATGCCATCGGGGCGGGGAGGGGGAGTGGCGGATTTGGCGGCCTCGGCAGCGGTGCGGACGAGGCAGGCGAGCGACCAGACGACGCGGCCTTCGATGGAGGCAGTGTACAGCATCTCTGCTGGGTTGTCGGGAGTGGCCTTTGCGAACTGGTTCAGGAGGATGGCGAACTGCTCCATGACGATCTTGTCTTTGAGAAGGTACTCGAGACCGTCGGTGTAGTAGAAGCGGGACTCGAGGAAGCTCTCGAGGCCGTTGACGTAGATGGACAACCAGAGGTGCTTGATCTCGTCGATGGTGGCCTGTTCGGGTTTGAAGTCCTCGGCCTTGGAGGGAAGCTTCAGAAGGAGGTCATCGACCTTGCATGGCTTGGCTGCGTCCGGGAGGTCAGCATTTCCGTCATGGGAAGGGAGTGGGCGGGTCGGGCATGGAGAAGAGTTGTTGCTGCTGCCATCATTCACTTGAAAGTCATCAGACCCAGGGGGTGTGGTCAAGGTCCAGTACTTGACTGATGGAGGGGCCTGTTCCCTAAAGTTCTGATGGTAATGTTTCACTTGAGAAGCATCATATCGGCGGGGGGTAGGTTTGGAAGTATTTCCCGCCGACGGCTGCAGTGGGTTGCCAGGAAACTTGTCTACTCCAGTCTCTCCAACTTTACGAGAGGTCATCTGAGAGTATGACATGGATGGACGCGGAAATCGGCCCAAGTCTCCCACTTGAAGAGATTGGGTATAGCCCGATTTGCTGGGAGAGCAAGGGCTGGACATGAATGGCGAAGAGCGAGACAGCTCATCTCCATAAAAAAAATCCATACCTTGGGTAAACTGTGGTGCACCCTGGGGGGCTGCGACAGCCTCGAGCGCCGGGTCAATCGCCGACGAGTACTCAAACTGCTGCGCCGAGCCCGGGGAGCTCACGCCAGCCGACAGCGACGGGTCGAAAGCCATGGCAGGGACTTGGGCACCGTAGCCCTGCAGCATGGACGGCTGGTTGCCGTACGGGTTGGCGGTCGCGAGGGTAGCGGCCTGGAGCGGCGCCGACGAGGGCGCAGGCTGGATTGGTGATGGCCCGGGCTGCTGCTTGAAGATCGGGTCGTAGCCCAGGCAATCGCGCTTGGACTTCTGGCAGTTGCGGCAGGCGGGGTGGGCTTCGTCGCACTGGATTCGGGGAATTATTGTCAGTATGGTGCTAGTATGGGTATATGGGTGAGGGGACGGGACGCTGGTTCGCGAGAGACGCGAGACGAGAACACGCGAAGGGAAGGTATGGATCAGGACCGATCTAAGGGAATATGCGAGAGGCACGAAGCGAAGCCTCGCGTCAAATCAACCGAAGGGAGCGAACGACAGACGCGAGAAAATTGTGGAAAGCGGGAATTTTGGCGAACTGACCTTTATTCTCCTCTTCCTGCACGTCAAACAGCCTGTTTTGGTTCGACGCTTGATCTCCTAGATGGAAAGGATGAAGTGTCAGCGATGACGATGATCAAATTCCCTTACCCTTCGGTCGCGGGTTAAGGCTAAAAAGATTGATGGGAAACATCGATCGGGGAATGGGGATTCTATTATTTATTATTTACCTTCTTGTGTCGCCCACCGCTCATGACGCGGTTGTCTGGACCTGGCAGCGCGTATCGCATGTTCTGTCCTGTAAGGTCTGAGGCGACATTGGAATACTGGTGAGATGGGTGAGGCAGAGTCTGATTGTTATGGTAGTATGGGCCACCCATCTGCGCGACGGGCGGAGGCAGCTGCGAATTCATGTGCTGTGGGTGTTGCTGCTGCTGCTGATGCTGCTGAGCTTGTTGCTGTTGCATTTGTTGCTGCTGCTGCTGTTGTTGCTGCTGCTGCTGACCTTGTTGAGCCTGTTGTTGATGGGGGTCGAGAGTGCGCATGCTGGGCAATGAGACCGAACTGTTGCTCCCTGTTGGGCTTGCGCGGTATGGTTCGGGGACAAGTTGTTGGGCTGGAGCAGGGTAGGCGTACTGGGCCGCTGAAAGACCTGGTGAAGGGTAGGAAGTTGGACTTGGATAACTGGCTGGCTGACGTGACGACGGAGCACTCGATTGTTGCGGCTGCGACATCGACGGGGAGGGTTCAGAAGAGTCGATCGCGGTCGCGTTCTGGTTCGCGTGGGCGATCTGGGCGATCTGGGAGATCTGGTCGTCTGGGTCGTTCTGCAGCTCGACGTCGAGGTGGTTGCTGAGCGTAGGATCCATACGGCGTTGATGTCGGGGGGGTATAATTCGAATTCGCAGGGCAGGGTTGGAAAAGAGTCGCGGGCGCGGGTGTTTCTTTCGATCTACCAAGGCTGGCAGCTGGCTGGCTGGCTGGGTTGGCTTGAACCTTTGGGGGGAGTGGGTGAGGGGGGGGGTCCGAACTTTTCTGACTGGGTCGGCGCGCGCAATTCCTCTTTTCTTTAGGGGAAGGAGGAAGAAAGGTGCACAACAAAAAGTCTTGAAATTATGCAACTGTGTACCACCACAAGGGGGATTGCAGTATTGCAGTAATTTTGAATATCAACGGGTTAAAGTTGAGGAGGTTTGAGTGAGAGTAAGGTGAGTTTAGGTGAGTAAGGTTGAGATAAACTGGTGTAGCCTCTGTAGCCTCTCTCCAGAATATGTTTCGATTGGGGGTGGAAATGGGTGGTAAAGGCAAATAAGGGTCGAGTACTCTCCGTCCAAGTATAAGTACAGTTGAGTATAAAACTGTATGTGAGTATACTTGTGAATATACTGTGAGTACCGTTGGAGTACCGTAACAGGGAGAGCACGGATCAAATCTGGTAGTATCTGCCAATATCTGCCAGTACAGCCTCGTCGACAGCAAGGGACAAGGAAGAACTGCAAGGTACTCTGTCGTACTCTGTAACTCCACTGAGCGTAGTGTATATATCAGTGGAAAGACAGTGAAAGACAGTAAAAACAGTACTGTAGCAATACCAGTCAAGTCCAGTATAAACCACCGTAGTCCACTGTAATCCACTTCTAGTTTCCGTTACAATCCACAGCCGCCCAACTTCTACGTCTTCTTATTAACTTTGTTTATAGTCGCTTCTAGACGATAGACGATCTAGTAGCCTTTCCACACCCCTAGACGATGATAGACGATAGACGATAGACGATGCGGGACCTGGAGATAGACGAACGGGATGGGTTTGGAAGCGAGCTGAGGCGAGAAAGACGCGAGACGACGCGAGATGAGGCGAGACGAGACGAGCGAGGGAAGGCGAAAAGAAGAAAGGAAAGAAGAAGATTCGAACGTGGGGGGGGCCTAGCATTAGGGGAGTAAAGGGATGAAAGGGCTACCGTAGTGAAGAAGAATATTCTACGGTTGACAAGAAACAAAAGAACAGAATAGAACAGTTGTCACGTCACGTGTTTATCACGTGCATATTTGTTATATTCTACACGTGATATGGCATGCACTTGAGGCACAGAACGTAGAGACGGAGTATGTCCACTGTCAACCTGTGTATATTCAAGTCTTGTATCTATACATATGATCCTGCCCCTATTAGAACCCCAATTCTCTTAGTATACATCTACACCCCATCAGTCAACACCCTCGCCCAGTCAAACTTCCTAAACCTCTTCTTAAACCCCTCTGTCCTCTTCTCCTCAGCCCCCCTCGTCCACCGTCCCTGCTTCTTTATCACATCCGGCTCCACATCCAACATCCCCCCAATCACCTCCCTAGCGAACAAGTCCCCCCTCGGCCACCGATTCGTATCCTCAACCACATGTCCCAGCCCGCCATCAAGATCAAACCAAACATGAAAATACGGCATCTCCTTCGCCAGCGTCCTGCGGAACGCCAACTTCCCCATCCCCCCCCTCGCCGCCTTTCCCGTATCAATCAACTTCCGATGCTGCGTCCACTCCTCATCCGACGCAAGGATCGCCTCGCGAAAGAACGCCGGCGCCGTGTCACCCAACTCGTACGGCAGGGGGACAGCTTGTAACGCAGCATGCGGGCGTCGATGCGGCGTAGCTGCATTCTCGTAAAAGACAACCGCGCGCCCCTGGTCGTGGTACATGCGCGTCAAGCTCTTCATATAGTTCCGCAGCTCATCCCACTCATCGTCATCGCACTCTAGCAAATTCGTGCGATGCGCAATGGGGACGATGACCGCGCCGCCATCGGCAATCTCAGGCGTAGTAGGGAGCGTCAAGAAAGTGCGCGTGCCGAGCGACACGATGGGCGCCGCGGGGGCCTGGTTGCGGTCCTCGTGGTGGCACAGCGGGCAGGCGTCGAGGATGCGGTTCATCTTCTGGAACTCCCCGATGGCCATGTTCTTGAGGTTCATCTCGGACTTGGGCGCCGTCTTGGAGAGCTTGGCCGTGTTGTCGTCGATGTATTCGAGGTTGTTCTCGAACTTTGTGTCTTTGGCGATGCGCTCGGCGAATTTGCGGCCTTCGCCGCCGGCTTGGTATTTGGTGCGGCGCTCTTCGCGCACCATATCGTCGATGCTCATGTCTTCGTTGGATTTGACGAGGCCGCGCTCGCGGCCGCGCTTGTTGTCGATGGAGACGACTTCTCCGCGTGTGCCGGCGAGGAGTCTGTTTTCCATTTCCCCGAGGACGATGACTTCAGGGCCTCGGGCGAGAAGTCCGGCGGCTGCTTCGTTGTATTCCGCCTCGAGTTTTGCAACGTCAGGAGACCCCTTAAGCTTCGCCTTCATCAGCTGGGCCTTCATCCTATTAAGTTGAGTCTGGTCGACCCGCGCAACAGGAGCCTGGGGCTGCTGCTCCTCCACAACTCTTCCCTGTGGTAAATCCCTCGCATAATCTTCTGCTTCCTTCTCATCTCTCTGCTTCTTCGCCTTCATCGCTGCCTTCCTCTCCTCAAACAACTCCCCACTCGGCTTCTCCTTCCCCACATAACCCTGTCCATATAACTTCCTCCTCTCCAACTCCACCTCTTCTTCTCTCGCATTATCAAACTCGCGTAATCCCCCCAACCGCTCAACCGCCACATCCTCTAGCGACCTCTTCCCCTCCTCCGCCTCCCTATACACAGCCTTCAACTTCGTCATCCTCCATTGGGCCCCATTATCCCCAAACGTATACTCCACCTCCCCCTTCCCCTCATCCGCCTCCACCGCCTCGCTCTCCTCCTCCCTCACATCCTTCAACTGGTGATTCAACTCATTCCTATGGATCTTAATCTCCATCTTCTCCTCCACCGTGCTCTTCTCCTCCTTCCTCTCCCCCCTCTGCGTGTAATCCACATCCAACGCCCCCGGCGCCGTCATCCACGCATCGCGCTTCACCGCCGGCTCCACCCCAAGCGGGGAATCAGTCTGCGGTGTCTCCTCATCGGGGATAGGCAAGTCCTCTTTCGGATCTGACGTCTTCTCGTGGCGGTGCCTCCGCCGACGCTCCTCGTCGTGCGAGGAATCGTCTCTATGGCGGCGCTTGCGCTCATCGTCGCGCGAGGAGTCGCGGTGTCGGCGCTTGTGTCTGTGTGCGTCGTCGCCGTCGTCGCGAGAGCGCCGGTGGTGCCGGTCGGAGTCGTCGTCGCCGCGGGACTTGTGGTGGCGATCAGAGGAGTCGTCGCCGCGGGAGGATTTGTGGTGGCTGCGGTGGTGGTGGCGATGGCGGTCGCTGCGGGATTTGGATTTGGATTCGGCATCTTCGCGGGCTTGTTTCTCGGCCGCGAGTGTCTTCTCGAATTCGTCGAGGCCGTCGTCCATGGTTGGATCTGGTGGTGGGGACGAGGCTTGGGTGTGGTTGCCTTTGGCCGGGGAGTAAGGATGAAATGGAGTTTTGTTGGTTATTTGTTGCGGGTTATTTATGCTGTTCTCATGGTTTTATCAATGAATGGTGGTCTTTGTGTATATCTCCAGCTCTTTAGGTATAAAATTATAAGGACACCAAATAATTCAATGACCCAGTATCTTGATTAAAGTTCATCACTTCGCGTCACAAACCAAGCTTCAACGTCTATAAACGCACGGACCACGATTGATCAATCAGCCTTGGGCCTAGCTTGCTTATCAGTCGAGCCTTGTCCACCCCCACCTTGCATCTACAAATTTATCTCCAGACTCAACTTAACGCCATACAAACCACAACGCAACCATGGCTACCTCAACCCCCGTCTCGATTGTCTGCGTGGGCATGGCTGGTACATCCTCCACCTTCACGGTCCCAGACCTAAACTAACACCTCACCCCAGGTTCCGGCAAAACCACCTTCATGCAACGCATCAATGCCCACCTCCACGAGAAGAAGACCCCCCCCTACGTCATCAACCTCGACCCCGCCGTCCGCACAGTGCCCTTTGAGTCCAACATCGACATCCGCGACTCAGTGAACTACCAAGAGGTGATGAAGAGCTACAACCTGGGCCCCAACGGCGGGATCCTCACCTCCCTCAACCTGTTCGCCACGAAGATCGACCAGATTGTCACGCTGTTGGAGAAGCGCACGCTCCCAGACCCGGCGCAGCCGGCCAAGAAGCCCATTGAGCATATCCTCGTCGACACGCCGGGGCAGATCGAGGTGTTTGTGTGGAGTGCGTCGGGGAGCATTCTGTTGGATTCGTTGGCGTCGTCGTTCCCGACGGTGGTGGCGTATATTATTGATACGCCGCGCACGGCGTCGACGAGCACGTTCATGAGCAATATGCTGTATGCGTGCAGTATCTTGTATAAGACGAAGCTGCCGATGATTCTGGTGTTCAATAAGACGGATGTTAAGGATGCGGAGTTTGCGAAGGAGTGGATGACGGACTTTGAGGCGTTTCAGGAGTCGTTGAGGGCGGAGGAGGAGGAGGGCAGCTTTGGTGGGGTTGAGGGGGGGGTGGGTGTTGGTGGAGGGAGTGGGTATATGGGCTCCCTTCTGAACAGCATGAGCTTGATGTTGGAGGAGTTTTACAGCCATCTGAGTGTCGTTGGGGTCAGTTCCATGACCGGTGACGGGATCGATGAGTTCTTCGAGGCGGTGCAGGAGAAGGCTGAAGAGTTCAACCGAGATTACAAGCCAGAGCTTGAGAGGCGGCGGAAGCAGCGTGCTGATGAGAAGACGGCAGGAAGGGAGAAGGAGTTGGGGAAGCTGATGAAGGATATGGCTGTTTCTGGGGAAAGGTCAAATGCACCAGAGGAGAAGGTCGATATGGACGTTATCAGCGACCTGGAGGACAGCTCGGACTCTGATGCTAATGAGGGTGACGAGGAGGAGAGGGAAGAGGGGCTCAAATCGAGGTACAAGGAAGCCATGGAAAGGTCAGGAGGTCCTGCAACCGATGAAGATAACAGCTTCACGAGATATGTGAGGTCGAGTCAAATGGGTATGTAAACGGTGGGGTTTTGTTAGAAACTGGCGTTCGTGGAGGCATTGCAAGGCGCATCTGAATACCACAAAAGGAAATATATTATGAATACCTTACCAGCGCATCTTCCATAATGTTTTTGTAGTGAAGTAGAACTGTTTTCAGTCGTAGCAGGTTGTAAAACAACTGCCGTATGAGTCCCCAGACCAGAGGCCAACTGAGACACAATCAACCCTTGATGCCCTCTATAAATCAACTCACGTCCGCAGCATCATCAGCCGTATTCCAGATATTTGGATAGTCATGAACTTGAGATAAAATCTCGGTCCTATTGCATTTGGTAGAGCTTTACTGTATACAGCTTGCTCAGCACCACATTTCATAACGCCGGCACCCCGTACTCCGTCCCATGCACGCCTTCATAGTATCCCCCCCTTCCCTTGCCATTCGCACATTCCCCCTTCCCCAAAGCCCAATCCGGGTCATATCGGTATCGCCATCCAGCACTCCTCCCCATCATCTCGCCTCAAACTGCACCATCCTGTCACACGTCAGCATCCATACACCCTTCTATTCCACACACCCGCCACAAAGCGCAAACTCACCTCTTCGTCCTCTCCTTGTACAACACTCTGTGTCCACACTCCTTGCATCGGATCGGGTCTCCACGCTTAAGCGGCACGCGGCTGTTACAGTCGCCGCAGAGGTAGTTGATCGCCGGTCCCTCGCTGGCAGCCGTGTAGCCCTGGTCGCGGCCTGGGATGGCGACCGCGCCGCCGGCGGTGGGGGGGACGTATGCTTCGCGCGTGGACATGTTGTTTGTGTGTGTGCGGGGGTTTTGTGGCTGCGTGAGGTTGGGTTTGTTGGTGAAGCTGGTGGGATGGGAGGAGGCTGAGAAATGCGAGGCGCGAAATATTTGGCGGCTGTGGGTGGAAGGCGGTGGCAGAATTTATTGGGGAGATAAAGGAATTATCACGTGATGAGACTGTTTTTATATGAGTTTGGTTATACTCTCTTTGGAAGATTCGGGTTATTATTATCTGGTTCTAATGGTAGCATTGTTATTCTGTTGGTAATATATAGACTGACTATGTTTATTGGTCATTTGGGGGTATTGGTGGTGTTTGGTATTTAATTATCAAATTATAAAATAATGCGGAATAATTCTGAGGAGAAATATAAAATCTGATACAAATCACCTTGATATCAATCAATTGAAAAATCTATAAATAGTCTATAAGTCATTGCATGTCTTCGTTTCTATTTGGGACCAGGCCGCTATGTACATCAACACCACATGTTTTAGACTCGTAAGCCGATAGTTCTAAGCTTTTCGTCAATGCCCAGAGTAGGATCAAAATCATCCGAAATTCTAGAGGCCAACAAAGCTACTTTATCAAAGGGTATGATAAATATCCATAACCTAGGTTCCAGAAGCTTTGTGACAAAATTCGGTAGCCGGTAATAGTCCTTCAAACCCACATATCCGAAGTCTATGCCTCGAAGCTGTTGGTGACGTCCACAAAGTTGTTCCACTGCTTCAGAGCCGCGCCGCTCTCAACCGTCCATCTCGCACGTCGAACACCCTCCTTCCATCTCTGCCCACCTGGTCCCCTCTCCGTGATGACCTTTCCGTCATCGCCAGGGCCCATGTTACTCGTTTCCGCCTCGCAGATCCCCGACGCCACGAATAGCGCTGCGGTATTCATCAACACAAAATGCAGGATCGGGTCGTCGCTGGGGAGATCGTTCCGCAGCAGATTCATGAGAATCGCTGCATTCTCATCAGGCTCCTTGCCCGGCGAAACTTCGGATAGCGGGTGAGCAGGGAGACCAAAGTCAGCGGCAGAAACAGTGAAGTGATCGATATCAATTGACTTCTCCCCATTAACCTCGTTCTCGTTCAGCATCCAGCAGTAGGTGTCTCCGGCACAACTAATCTCATCGAGGTCTTCCGCACCACATGCAATGATCGCCTTAGTGGCGCCAGACATCTTGAGCGCCTCGGCAAAAACGGGCCCGAGATCACGGCGAGCAACACCGATGAGGCGGGCCTCGATAACGCCTTCTAGGGGGTTGGCGAGGGGGCCGAGGAGGTTGAAGATGGTTCTCCAGCCGAGCTCTTTGCGGATTGGCGCGACGTACTTCATGGCCAGGTGGAAGACGGGGGCGAAGAGGAAGGCGTAGTTGGTTTTCTCATACACCTGGGCGATGGTGTCTGGCCTGACGTTCAACAGTATTGGGGGTACTGGAAGCGTGGAAGCAAGAAGATCTGCCGAGCCTGATTTTGAGGTGGATGCCCTGTTTCCGTGTTTGCTTACAAGGAGAAGTGATGACGCCAGGATGGACGAAGTAGTGGAAATGTTGAAAGTGTGATGAGAATCACCTCCCGTGCCAACAATATCAACCTGTCTCGAGTCAGCAGGGTCCAGTTCGGGCATAAAACCGCACTCACAAGTCCTCCCTTATAATGCCCCTCTCCCATATTCTTCCTCTTCACAACCTCCGCCAACGCATCCTTATCCAGCGGCGCAGCGGCATCCCGCATAGCCTTCGCGCACTTCGCAATGACATCAGCTGTGCGGTCCCTCCCCGTAAAATGCAGACATGTTAGCAGAGCACCAATCTGGACCGGCGACAGCTGATTGGTAAAAATATGTGAAATCGCAGCTGCGATCTCATCTGCGCTCACGTGCGGCTCGACCCCAGCAGGCCAAAGTCTCTTGAGCAGGGGCGTGATGGAGATCTGTGGGAGAGACATTGTGTGGAAAATGTGGAAAGTGAAATAAAGAGGAAACAAAAAGGGCAAGTTTGTGCCCAGCGGCGGCTTTATAGAGAATTACAATTCAAGAATGCGTTGAATTGTTTGCTTTGTCCGGAAATGTATTGTACACATATCACAAGAGAGTCATAGGCAGTATTGAATAAAGTACCATATTCGGAAGAATATCGGCGGGCACGTTGTGTTGCGCCCAATCAATGTGCCCTGGTCAAATGTTGGTGCCTGAGGCGACAATTTTGTCGATGCCAAAATTATTGGACCGAGACGATTCGTAAATTCGAGGTCCAGGAGCTTTCACCAGTTCACCACTCCACGCAACTTCAACCGTATGTTACGATCTCAACCACTCCCAGAACCATCAATTGAGCTAACAAAACCCTCCAGAACAAGTTGCCCACCATGCCACCACGGATACATCGCCCCACGCGGGCCCTCTCCTCCCTCCTCCGCACGACCAACACCCCAACCTCAACCCTCCCACGCCAATATGCCACCGCAACCATAACCGCGAACACTTCCTCCTCCGCGCCTCCCCCATCCCTAAAGCTAAAATCACGCCTCCCAACCACCCAACCCATCTCCCTCAAGCCAGCCGAGTTCCGCAAAACCCAACTCCTGCGCCAATACGCCTCGCTCCTCCGCTCAACCCCCCTCCTCATCCTCTTCCAGCACAACAACCTCAACTCCACCGAATGGACCTCGATACGCCGCGAACTCGCCGCTGCCCTCGCAAAGGTGGATGCTGAGCTTGCGCTGGCTGGGGAGCCTGTCACGTCTGGCTCGGCTGTGAAGCTGCAGATCGTGCAGACGGGTATCTTCGCTGCTGCTCTGCGCGTGGTTGAGTATTTCGACCCCTCGGCCGTGGGGTCGGAGGAGGCGAGCCACACGCTCAGTAAAGCTGCTCATGAGGCTGTTGTGGGGACAAGGACTTCGCATGGATTTGCGCCGCTGCTTGCAGGACCGGTGGCTGTGCTCAGTTTCCCGACTGTGAGCCCGGCGCATCTGAAGGCTGCGCTGACGGTGTTGGCGCCGCTGGCACCAGAGTACCCGGCGCCTACAAGGAGGGCGAATCCGGGATGGCATGATATTCCGGTGCAGACGGGACTGCAGAAGCTGCAGTTGCTAGGTGCGAGGGTGGAGGGTAAGGTGTTTGATATGGACGGCGCGAGGTGGGTGGGTATGATTCCAGGTGGATTGGAGGGATTGAGGGCGCAGGTGGTGCATTTGTTGCAGAGTGCTGGTGCTGGTGTTACGAATGCGTTGGAGAGCGCGGGGAAGAGCTTGTTCTTTACGGTTGAGAACAGGAGGATGATGATGGAGGAGGAGGAGAAGGGACCGGAGGCCAAGGAGGAGGCCAAGGAGGAGCCGAAGGCCTAGTAGATGGGTATGATAGGAGCAGGTGTATTATATTGTTTTCATAGTGTTGGTTTGGCATAGAATGTAAGAAGACACTTGGCATAGCCTCATGAAATATATTTGTTATTCGTCTACCATTTCGTTCCTCCCTATTCAATTCTATCGCCGTCTCGCTCTATCAACGCTTCCTCTATTTGTTCTCCCTCAACTCCAGCTTGGCATTGTGTCCAACAATACACCTGACCAGATCCCAGTCTCCCTTCTCTCCAACCCAGTCACAAACCACAATACCCGTGCTACCATCACCAACCTCGCGCTTCGGCGCCAGGGTGTTATAGTACTCCCTCTCGTTATGCCTTCGGCACAAGAAATCCACGGTCGCGGGGTTCACCTTGGCAGCAACACGGTCGGGCCAGCATCCTGGACGGAAGAAGTTGCTCGCAGTCAAGAAGTTGATGAAGAAAGGGTGGGGCTTCTCGGCCGCCGCGTTGGCTTGGCCAGGTAGCGGGCAGACGAGCGAACCCGCCTTCTCCAGATGAGTGTGGCAGAACTTGATCTTCTTGTCGATGTTGACAGTCTCCTCGACCTCGTAGAAGTCCTGGACGCGGATGGTACCACCAACGCACAGTCCGTCCTCGCAGTTGTCGGGCCAGCTAGAGGCGTCGAGACCGAAGCCAGCGTTGTTGTTGTAGCCCTTGACGGCGTCGTGGAGACCGAAGCGGCGGACGAGGACGATCTTCTTACGGGTCTCCTCGAGGCGCGGGATGCGGTTGTCAGTGAACCAGCGTCCCTTGTCCTTAGAGATGTAGTGGTCGTGCAGGATCTTGGAGAACTGCTGGTCGGTGGCCTTTCCGGGCCCCTCGCGCTTGAGACTGATAAGGACGGTCTCAGATGGGTTCTTGTCGAGGAAGGCGTTTACTTCCTTGAGGAGGTCGCGGAAGTACTTGTTGCCCGTGAGCGAGATTGGGAAGACGGCGTGGACGATGATCAGTCCGTCGGCGTTGGGATCCTCAGGGTTCTCTGGCTGGAGGCGGACATCGAGGAAACGCACGCCGTTGTTCAGCTGCTCGGTGACCGAAACGGCTTGGCAGCGTACAGAGGGAAGAGCAGTGTAGCAAGTCGCCGAGTTGTGAGTTCCTGGGATGGAGAGCGCCGACAGAGGAGTCTGGGGCCTGAGCTTGCCCATCCACGAGTTGAGGTTCGCAGATGAGTAGAGAGAAAGGTAAGATTCATTTGGCAGATAGACTCCAGTGTATTCAAACTTAGAGTTCTGCTGGAGAGGAGTCAAGGAGCTGGATTTGCTGGTAGGGGTAGGGACGTCGAGTCTGTAACGCTGGCCCGCGTTCTCAAAGGTCAATCGCATGATCTCATGGTCATCGCGTTCCTTGAGCGGGATATCCGTCTTCTTAACCTCAAACGGCTCAATCCTGATGTTGACATCCTTGTGGCTGAAGCTCTTCGCATTGGCAGCCAGCTCCAAGTTAGTTGGGGCCTGGATGGTGCTGGTAACATTGCTCATGAGAGTCGTGAAGTTCTTGGCCAAGTTTCCGAAGCCCGAATCGTTGTTGTTATCCTCAGTCTTAGCTACTGGAGCTTCGCCAGGTGCCTGGAAGCGCTCAATGAGCTTCAGCTCGATCGGCGTCGAGGTTAAGTTCCTGATGATGAGAGGAGAAGCCATTTTGCGTGGTGGTTTTGTAGTACTGGTGAACCACAGTGAAGGTGAAGCCCAGCCCATTATAAACAGCCCTCCCACAGCCCGCACTACCCACGACTTTACCCCTCGTTCGCGCCTTGTCCCGCGCCTGTTCCTCTGAGCTGAGCTGGCTACTTGCTATGACGAAAACAGGTAGCGCGTCTGCGACCAAGGCTGGAGCACACGGCCTTACTGGCGCTGCAATTGGCTGTGTATCGTGAACTGGAGTCGTGGAGGCTCGGCGATCAACAGCTAGTAGTTGTGAGTGGACGATGCTGGTGATGCGGGTCGCCCGTCTGGGCGTTTATCCTGTATTGTGGTACCAGTTGGATCTGCGTAACTGCGCCATAGCATGTGTGCTTACAGTAACTGTGGGAGCTGATGGTGGGGGTAAACACTGCCCCACCAAAACCAGAAATCGACTATCGATCGGCTAGTGGATGCGCACAAAGGTGTGATTCATATCACCTAACAGGCCACATCTTCTCATTCAAACAGCAATTTGGCGCAGCGGAAGCGCGCCGGGCTCATAACCCGGAGGTCGCATGATCGAAACATGCAATTGCTATTTTTTTTGTAATTTTTTCTTTTTCTGCTTTGTCTACGAGCATCTCCTTCATGTCCACGAGCCTGACTCTTTTCCAGTCTCTATTTTAGCATCTAAAAAAAGAGACTGGGTTACTATTTTGCCACTGGCGGTGCTCGGTTCTTCCAGATGATGCTCGCTTCGGTTTTTCATTATCAAACCTGGTGCAGATTACAGGTCACACAGAGAACGCAAGCATCGTAGCTGAAATACAGATGATATTTTAAAAGTCAGGCATCGATGGCAGGTACATTGTAACTGAGATACGGAGACGACATTTAGAAGAGTCAGGCATCGATGGCAAGTTTGCAGCTATAAATATTTTTTATTCTCTAAAGCGTGCTTTAGATCTAGCTATCATTTCATTTCATCATGCCGCCATGGCTTACATTTACTCATCATCACCGTAGAACACCTTCTCCTTGTAGTTTTGTGGCAGGAAACCACCGTCGCAGACCTTGAAGCGGCCCTGCATCGAGTCGATAACCTTGATATCCTCCTCGGTCAACTCAAGTCCATCAATCTCGAAGTTGGCCTGGATGCGGTCCGCAGATACGGACTTGGGGATGACGCTGCGGCCCTTGGTGATGTTCCACACAAGCATAACCTGCTGTGGCGAGCGGCCCTTCTTCTCAGCGAGCTGGAGGAGAGTGGCGTCCTTGTGCAGCGGCGAGGCGGTGGAGCCGAGGCACGAGTAGGCGGTGGAGTGGATGCCCTTGGAGGTGTTGTAGGCGACCAGCTTGGGGGAGGGGTTGTTGGGGTGGAGTTCGATCTGGTTAACGGCTGGGACAATCTTGCAAGAAGGATCGGCCAGGAGCCTCTCCAAGTGCTTTTGGCCGAAGTTGCTAACACCGATGTTCTTCACCTTGCCGGTCTCGACCAGCTTCTGCATCTCGCGCCACGTGTCAACGTAGTCCCAGTCCGAGTAGACCTCCTTCATGTTTGGGTTGGTGCTGCATGGCCAGTGGATGAGGTACAGATCAACGTAATCAGTGCCCAGGTTCTTGAGCGAGGCGTCGATGCCCTCAGCGACGCGCTTGTGCCATGGGTTGTCGAGCTTGGTGGTGAGCCAGATCTGCTCGCGGGGTACGCCGGAGGCCTTGATTCCGACACCAACTTCAGTCTCGTTTTGGTAGGCGAAGGCTGTGTCGATGTGACCTGGGGGGGTGTTAGAGATGCGTGGAATGTAAAGATTGCGGGGTTTATGGAGGCGGGGTCGGGCTTACGGTAACCGCTGCGGAGGGCGCTCTCGACGGCCTTCTCAACTTCTCCGGGCTTGGATTGCCACGTCCCGAGACCAATGGCGGGGATCTTGGCACCAGTGTTCAGAGTGAACGTCTTGCTGTAGCCAGTTGTGAGCGATTGTCAAAGTGAGGGGGTGATGGGAACACTTACGAGGTGTGCTTGAGGGCAGCCATTGTGTTTCGTAAAGCCAGGTTGACGGATTATTTGGAGGGGTATGGTATTGTAAATAGAGACTCAAGGGTATCAAATAAACAAAGAATAGAGCAGATTAACTTGGGGCAAAAAAAGGTCCAAGGGCATCGCGGCTTCTTATACCGGTTACTAAGTAAATTCTCCGGCCTTCTGTATGGATTCGTGTACTCCTCACCCCTCGCTCGCAATTGTTCCGTCGCATTCCCACCTGTCGATCTTGGCTGGCGCACATCCCGTTCCAGCGTACTCTCTCCCCGTATCATCCTATCAAGTTGGTTTACCACCAGTGGAGGGGTAGCCGGTGGGGTTGTTGGTGGATTAGTGGCGGTGGGGTGTTTTGGTGGGGGTTTGGATTGTGGGAGTTAGGGGTGACGTCGAGGTCTTTTAGCCTGAAATGGTGTGTCAGCCCAGGCGCACGAACGGCTGTGTCTGCTCCGGACTACCGCGCAAGGCCTGTGTTCGCCCGAAGATACTCCAGCGCCCCAAAATTCCGATAAGAGCGGCGCATTTCATATAGCTATTTCCAGGCCCCGGCTTACCACTCATAATGTCCTCCGGCTTCGTCTCGGGTGGCACGACCGACGCGCCCATCGAGCGCTCCGACGAATGGCTCGCTGCGCAGGTTGAGCTCGAAGCCAATCGCCGGCGCAAGGCCGACGAGGCAGCGGCGCAGAACTCTGGGCGCTCACTCTTCGAGACTCTTGAAGCTAACAAAGGTTTTTTGCCCTCATTGCCTAGCCCTTAACACTTCTCGCATTTTATTCTGGGGAGCTCCGAATGCTGATCACGTAGCCTGCTCCTAAGCCGCGAAACAAGACGCCTTTGAAGAAGCGAGCAGACTTAAGAACCAATTCCGTGCGCTCGACAATGATGAGATTGACTTCCTGGACTCCGTCCTTGAATCTACGAGGGCGGAGGAAGCGCGTGTGAAAAAGGAGACGAATGAAGGGCTTGAGGTGTTCAGGAGGAGACAGGAGGAACTGGATAAGGCGGCAAAGGGCGAGACTGCTGTGGAAACCAGTACGGCAGCTGCGGACGATGAATGGGCTACGGCAGCAAAGAAGAGGAAACGAGGGAAGGAAGGAGCCCTCAAGGGCCTTAAGTTGAGGAAGGCGTCATCGAGTGATTCGGCGACTGGCAAGCAGGCAGGAGCGACGGAGGACGAAAGAGCGGAAGGCGCGAGTGCCACAGCTCAGAAGGGAAAGAACGGCCCAGCAAGTCCGCACAAAGCCGCCGAGGCTAAACCAATCATCGCAACGACTGCAGTGAAGCAGCCAGCAAAGCCTACACCTGAAAAAGCAGCTGAGTCCAAATCGGCGCTCGGCTTGGTAGATTATGGCTCTGATGAGGATGATGACTGGTAGAGTTCGATGCTGGATCGATGGCTGTTGGCGTTACAAGGAAAATGGGAAAATGGCCTGGAGCACTGGCATAATATTTGGGCGTTTGGTAATGATACGATACGAGTAGCGGCAACAAAATGAGGCCATATAAAGCTTCACAAAGTAGGGGTATTCATACTATAAACGCGTGAACCCCGAATTTTACTCCAGATTTCAAAACCAAGAGTACGATATAAGCGCCCCTTTTAATGGACAAGACGAAGATATCTAAATACTTTATGCGTTAAATAATATCCTGCGTCTTCTGCATCTTTTTATTCCGATTTATTTGTGCCGTCACTTTTTGTACATACGTAACGATCGCATGTCACGCGTTTTATTGATCGCTCCTGTCATCTTTGTGTAGGGGTTCGCGGTCAGGGTTGCCCCGCCGACCAGCCTCAATTTACGGTCTAGAAGGCATCAGATCAGACCACTCACCAGTTTCACGTCCATTGAGACAACCACGGCTACGATTAACGATTAACGGACGTATTTCAGATTTGAGTGTATCCAGCGCTATTTCTGCGAGATTGCATATACCAAATACCTCAACAAGATACCCAACAGCATAGCGACCCACGGTTTGGCCCAGAGTTTCTTCTGCGCTTTCCGTCATTTCACCACTACTGCATGACGTTTGGCGTAAGTTTTTGGCACATCTCCACTTGCCTTAGGCGCCCCCATCGCTTCGTAGCTAACCAAAGCATATATAGTCTGGGAGCTGGCCTCGAACGCTTGAGTCCTGGTGACAAGCGGGTTTCAATACACAAGAGCCACAATCACAGTCAACAAACATGGGGGCCCTCGATTCCCTGAACCCTTTGAAGGTGGCGAAGCGCCGGTCGTCAAATAACTATTCCGCATTACCCTTTCATGAATCGTCGCGAGCAAGAGAGTCTATAGACTCGGAGAAACAAAACATTGTTGATCATGACTATGAAATCTCAAGCGACGACTATGATTCTTCGATGCCGGTCTCTCCCATTACAAGTTCCTCGAGAGACACTTCTGGCTCATACGACTCAACCCAGCCGATGATAAAGAGGAGGACAATCTTGCGGACGCGACAACGATGTTTTGCTTATCGAGTACCTCAGAAAATCATACGATACCTGTGCTTCTTGATTATGCTAGGCGTGCTTGCATTCATAGGCTTCTTGATTGCAGCGAGCATTAGAGACTCGCGGAGACTGGAGGAAATGGGAGACCGCCGACCGGATGGAGCTAAGCAATGGGAGTCCTTTCCATTCTCAGACCGATACTATGGCGGGATAAAGGCATTGGTATCGCTTGAGAAGAACAAGCCCGAATACCCCAGGGATCCAGAAGATGAGACGGAATTGTTGAACATCACAGAGGTTATGACGTCCAAGCTGGGCCTGCCTTCCAGCAAGCCGTACAACCCCTATCCGGACTACAACTCGAGCACGTATCTGAAAGAGTACGTGCCAGTAAAGGAATGTTTCCTTGACGAGAAGACCAATGCCAGGATCCCACCCCTGCGTTACTATGAGGGAAGGCCAGCAGGGTTTGCTGACCATATCATGGGATCATATGAAATGATGGGCTTGCCTGACGACATCTGTTTCGACAGATATGGCAGACTTGGCCCGTACGGCCACGGCTACTCATTGCGAAAGGGCGGACTGGCAAGCGGGATGCATGGCGATATGGATGGCATGGATCAGGTCTGGGGTGAAGTACCGCAGTATGATTTCACAAATGTGGACTGGGCCGCGGCACAGCAACGTTGCTCCAGCTCCAACGCCAAACGCTTCAGATCAGGTACTGGCGGTGTCACCAAGAACAACAGAAGGGCAGAGATTGCTGCAAACGAGATTGCTCCTGCTACTACTACTACTTCTGGAGATTCTACTTCTGCCACTGCCACACCTCCGCATGAAATTGGGGCAAAGCTTGTCCATAGAACAGCAGTCGTCATCCGGACATGGGACGAATTTATCTACCGCGAAGAGGACATTCTGTGGCTCCGAGGTCTCATCACTGAGCTATCGTTGGGCTCGGGTGGAGAGTATGACATTCACCTTCTCGTGCAAGTCAAGGATGAATCGATCCCAGTCTTTGCAGACGATGAAACCTACGAGAAGCACCTCAAAGAGCGCGTCCCTGCTGAATTCCGAGGCATCGCAACGTTGTGGTCAGAGACACAGATGAGGATGCTGTATAATGGCATCGAAGAGACGAACTTCCGCAACCTGCCGATCCACGGCGTATACCGCGGCCTGATCCAAGCTCTACAGTGGTTCGCCCAGAAACACCCAGAGTACGACTTCTTCTGGCAGTGGGAGATGGACGTGCGCTACACCGGCCACTGGTACGACCTCTTTCAAAAGATGGATACTTGGACAAAGGCGCAGCCTCGCAAGTTTCTCTGGGAGCGCAACAGCCGCTTCTACATCCCCGCCGTGCACGGCAGCTGGGAAGACTTCAGCCACATGATTCGTGTGCAAACCGAATCCGGCACCGACTCCCCCGGCAATATCTGGTCTGGCCTAAACCAAGACGGCCGGTCCGTCGGCGATGGCCCCAAGGGCGACAAGCCCATCTGGGGACCCGAGCGCCCCCAACACGCCGAGGACTGGTTTGAAACTGAGAACGATCCCGTGCCACCCCGCCTGTTCAAGGATGACAAGTACGAATGGGGCGTCGGCGAAGACGCCGATCTCATCACCCTCAACCCTCTCTTCGACCCAGACTACACGACCTGGCTCCTCGCCGACGACGTCACGGGATACGACCGCTCCAACGGCCTCCCCCCGCGCCGCGCCTCCATCGTCACGGCCAGCCGCCTCTCCCGCCGCCTCCTCAACGTCATGCACCGCGAGACGGCGCTCAAGAAGCACCACGCCTTCCCCGAGATGTGGCCCGCACAGGCGGCGCTCAACCACGGCTATAAGGCCGTGTACGCGCCGCACCCGATGTTTGTGGACCGCGTGTGGCCGCTGGACTATCTGGGGGCGACGATGAATAGTGGCCGCAATGGGGCGACGGGAGCGAGCCGCATGGGTATCTTTGGAGAGAGAGAGCATAATTTGTTGGGGATGACGTGGTATTATAATTCGGGATTTGCGGGGAATTTGTGGAGAAGGTGGATGGGATTGAAGGTTGATGAGTTGGGAGGGGAGAAGCTGGAGACTGGGGAGGGGTCGGAGGGGAGGATGTGTCTCCCCCCTGTGCTTCTGCATCCGATTAAGGGGGTGGAGTTGCCGGTGGAGGAGGTGAGGGTTGATAAGGGGGGTGGCGATGAGATGGGACCTGGTGCTTGAAAGGTTAAAATTGCACTTGTAATAATTGCTACGTGTTTTGGATGGGATGGACTGGAGTTTTTTTCTGGGAATATTCGGATGGATAATGAATGGGATGGGAAGGCGTTGGGGCGGCATTGATTGGTGTATCTACTCTCCCTATACATACGGGTTACGCATCGCGGGGTGGCAGACACCGGGGCGTTAGGACAGACAGGGTTTCTATTATAGATCAGGACTGGACTTGTAGATTGAAGATGCTGCAATGGATATATTCTTTGAAATGGCTTTATCCTATAGTGTACAGATTTCTTACATATACCTCGTGGTGACTGATATCCTTTCTCTCGCAGTAGTTAAGATTTAACCCCACTTACTCTCCCTCACTCGCCGAATCAGCAAACATATCCTCAGCCTTCGGCCGTTTCCTAACCGGCTTCTCCACCTCCCTCTCCGGCTGCACCAGCGGCTGTGGCACAGCAGCCACAGCCTCCGCAGGCGGGGGCTCATACGCCTCATCCTCCTCATCAACAACCATCGGCTCCCCATCCACATCCTCCTCATCCGTCTCCTCCATCGGCACCCCATCCAAATCCTCCTCATCCTCCACCATCGGCTCACCATCCACATCATCCCCTGCCTCAACCTCCCCACCCGCCTCCCCAGCAACCCTCTCAACAGCCTTCCACCTCCCCCCTTTCTTCTCCTCCTCAACCTCTTTGTCTTTCACAACAGGCACCCTGAACGCCTCCACGAACCCCTCCTGCGCTTTGGCGGGGAACACGCACCACCCCTCCCATTGCGCCAGCACGGCACCTACACTGCGTCGCCACTTCTCGCCGCGCATCCTGCCCCAGCCCATACGTCGCTCTAGTGCGGCTAGGTGCTCGAAGGTCTTGGACCGACGGAGGGCGGATTCGATGAGAGATCTGTAGCGCCACGCGTGGCGGATGCGGGATGTGGAGCAAGAGGAGAGGAGGGAGGAGATGAGGTGGAGGGCTATGAGGGAGGAGGGGGTGGTGTCTTCTTTCTCCGCCTTTTCGGAGTCGGGTTTCGTGGGATCGGCGGGGTGGTAGGAGGGGTTGGCGGAGGTGAAGGAGTAGGGGTGGAGCACGTTGGAGATGAGTGCCTCAACTACTTCGTCGGCGCCGCAGCCGGCGTGGGTGATGGCGAAGGCGGTTACGCGCGCCACGTCGCCTTTGCGGAGTTTTCCTGTTGAAGTAGGGAGGCGGGCGAGGAGGTGCGTGAGTTTTGCCCTGGCGAGGGGATTGAGGTATCTCGGTCCTCCCTCCTCTTCTTTCCCCCGCCCCGCTGCTTCGTCGCCTGAATCCTCATCATCGTCATCGGAGTTGTAATTCGCGTCCTCTACAAACTCATCAAGCCTCGTCACAAACTCAAACGGTAACGCAGACTCGGGCGCCTTCCACGCCGCGCTGTCTTCGAAGAGGGGCACGTACCGTCCCGAGCTGGGCGTGGAGGACGTCATCGTCTCCCACAGCCTGTAGCGGTAGTACACACCCCCGGCGCTTCTGGCGTCCCATAGCCACGCCCAGCGCGCTTCGCGTTGCACTTCGGGGCGGGACATGAGGAGGGCTTCGAAAGCGGGGCCGTGGGTGTGGAGCGACTCGATGGTTTTGTGGATGACGCGCAACTCTTTGATGTCTGATGGTGGACGAACTGGGACGTGTAGGATTGGTCCTAAGGGACCGCGGGGGGCGGAGGCGTAGGAGGTGGGTGGTGCGATGCCGCGGTACTGGCCGGGAGCGAATTGTTGCGTGCTTGGTCCCCCTTCAACGACTACAGGCTTCGCGCCGAATGGATGCGCTGCAGCCCCGACAGCAGCTCCGCGTCCACCGCCTGCGCCAACGGTGGAAGATTCCAAAGCGGCAGATGATAAATGCCTGTGCAGCTCGAGACAGAATCCAAATCCGAGATACTTATTTTGCAGTGCATGCACAGCGGCATCAATATCATTCGCCGCCGTCTCCTGGGATAACGTCACAATGGCCGTCATACTCCTCCTCTCCCCACCTGCTGCTCCTCCCGGTGGCGGAGGGAGGATCCTAACAGCATCCACCGTCAACCCAGGTATCAACGCCTTAATAGCCGCCGTCGACGTCCCAGGCGGCAACTGCGCAAGCCGTAACGTCGGTTTCGCCAGCGCCGGCTCCGCCCTCCCTCCTTCTGCCCTCCTAGACCCCGCAGGGACAGACTCTTCTTCCTCATCGTCTGAGGCGCCGAAACCGCGCGGTGTAGCGCGGGGTGGTGGTGAGTCGTCGAAGCCGAGGAGGGCGCCCCTGTCGCCGACGCCACTGCCACTGCGCCGCACGCTGCTGCTGCTGCTGCCGTTGAAGGAAGCTTCAAAGCCCCTCTTCCTCGGCGGTCCAGGTACAGGCCCAAGGCTCCCCGGTCCGCTCATAGCGCCGCGCATAGGTGGTGGTGGTGGGCCACCGAACCTCCTCCCTCCACGATCATTGTACCCTCCCTGTTGTCCACCTCTTGTATACCCTCCCCCTCCTCCTCCCCC
>JPJZ01000993.1:0-139614 GCA_000750815.1 Pseudogymnoascus sp. VKM F-4516 (FW-969) | reverse complement strand
GACGAGGCAGGTGGTGTCGGGGTCGAGGAGGTTGAGGGAGAGGGCGTGGCGGACGCTGCTGGGGCGGTGGATGGGGACTATGTAGGACATGGTTAAGAGCGTGTGGTGGGTGAGGTGAGGGCGGCGTGAAGGAGATTGAGCAGGTAAAGAGACCCGGACACGGGCGGGTGCGTGGTGAGGTCGAGTGCTTTCTTTTGTTCGTCCGGCCGTTCCTTAAGGTACGGGTCTGATTACGTCGTGCACTGATTAGAGCTTATCGCGAAGCTCGGAGTTAAGCATTAATCCAGGGTTCATTTATAACACTACTACAACACAACTTTATTTCACACTGGGCACACACTTAAAAGTCATTTTAAGCAATGTTTAGAAGTATGTTTTACTGATCTTGTATTGTAGAGGTCTATTCTTTTCCACCAAGATATCTATACACCACCGAGAAGTCCTTGCCCTTGCACCTCTCATCCTTGGCAGCAAGATCATACACCTCGTTAGCCTTGTCACCGAGCTCCAATTGAGCACCAGCCTCACTAGCAGCCTGGAGAGCAAGTCCCAGATCCTTCTTCATCAGCGAAATCCCGAAGCCGCCGCCATAATCGCGTCCAGCAGGCGACCCCTCAACAACACCCTTCACAGGGTTGTTAACCTCGCTCGGCCAGCACTTTCCAGTGCTAACATTGATAACATTGGCGAGGACCTTGGGGTCCAATCCAGCCTTGATACCAAGGTTCATAGCCTCGCAAGTGGCAATGTTGTTGATAGCCAAGAGGTAGTTATTCGCCAACTTCCCGACTAATCCTGCGCCCTGGTCTCCGCAGTGCAAGACACGCTTGCCCATCATCATGAGGACGGGCTCTGCGCGCTGCAAGAGGGATGATGGGGCGCCGAGCATGAAAGTCAGTGTGCCGGCAGTAGCACCGACAACACCACCGGACATGGGTGCATCGACAAAGTTGCCTTGCTGGGTAGCAGTGACAGTGTGGGCAACCTCCTTCGACGTCGCGGGGTCAATCGTGGAGCAGTCGATGAAGAGCCTGTCCTTGTGCGACCCCGTCGACGGAGGCTGTGCGAGCACCTGGCTGAAGACGCCCTTAACATGTACCGGTTCCGGAAGCACAGTAACGACGGTTTCCTAATTGCCAATTGTCAGCTTTTACGCCCCCCATAAGAATACACTGTATGAAGATGTGTGCAAAGAAGCAAGCTTTTTGAAAGTTCAGAGGATTGGCTTTGTTGTATAATAATAAAATCACGCGAACATACTCCCAAGACGGGAGATGCCAACTTAGTATCATGAATTGGAACAAACTCATCACGTAAAGCTGGGGGGAGCAAGGTAGGAGATGGGAGAGGGCTTACACTTCCATCCGCCGCCTCAGCAGGCGACGCAGCAATCTTAACCTGAGCACCACCGCCAACAGCCGCTACCTCGTCCGCGAACCTTTTTGTCGCCTCAACATTGATATCCTGAATAAACAAGACATCCGTGGTTGGCAACTTCTTCTGCAAGTTCTTGGCCATGTTATATCCTAATCTTCGGCGTTAGCTCGCTGCACCCCGCCAAACCGCCAGAACACCAGATAAAACGTACCCATCTGCCCAAGTCCAATAAATCCATACTGAGCGTCCCTCGCGGCCGACGCAGAAAAGCATCGCACCTGGACGACGCCAAACTGCCGCCTCAGCACCGACGCGGTCCGGAGATTGAAAGCCATAGCGAAGATCAAGGTTGTGTTTATCCTGAGCTGTGCAGTCTTCGAACAACTGATCAAGACAAGCAAGGTGACAAGCGGGCGTGGGGAAAGGTACGGTAAGTTTGTACCGAACACACTAACTCGGGTATGTGCCCGAGATCTTCTGACAGATAGAGCCGAGGATATGCGGGGACCGCTCTAGAGCGACTCATGGAAGCAATTTTATAAATATACAGCGCGCGCACAAAGGCGGCTGCTGGGTTGAATGTTTCTTTCACATCTTTGCAGGATGGTGAAGAGGAAGTAAAGGGAAAGAAGAAAAGATCGAGTGGGGGATTATAAGGGAGGACGAGAAAATAAACTGCCGCTAGCCTGTTTGTGGTTGGGCAGTCTTCTATTGGCGGCATGGCGGGCAAGGGCTAATAATTCACGCCCATGGAATTTATCTCCTTGGCTCGTTTTTTGAGTATTTGGGGATTGAAGCGCTACAGCATGACAATCATAGCTCTGTGATTGAGAGCCTTTGCTTAGCTCTCAATTTATATATTATCCAGAGTCCCTGTTCAGGCTTCTACTTGTCACAATTACTATTTCGTCCAAATGGCAGAGGACCATCAACAGAACCACTTCGAAGCGTCACAAATTCCCTCATCGCACATACAAACTAATAAAGCAAGTTGCCATCGAACACCCCGCCCATAAGATAGTAGACAAGAACAACTCGAGAATTACAACTTCCTATAAAAAGCCACCCAGTCAAGCCCCCCTCCCATGATATCCCCGCATCACATCACACATGCCATCCAGCCACTCCGCACATCATCCCGGTCCATAGCGGAGAACCATGCAAACCATCCCTCTCTCTTTCTCCCCCTTTTCTTCCCCTCTCCTCTTCCTCTACCACACAAAAAATAAACTAGCCCTGGGTATCCCACAACCCATAGTGCCGTACAAACTCTCTCATGTATAGAAAGGATGCGTAATATCGGAATACCACACGACAAAATAAAACCCCCAGAAAAAAGCATGCCTCACTCAACGCCAGAGATAAAAAATCGAAACGGGACGACGAGATAAGACGACAAATAGACAAGGGTAGGCGCGTCGTCGCGCCTATTATAAATTAAACTTTTCCTAACCACCCGCGACACCTAGAAGGCGCCCATCACGTAGGGGATTAAGGCACTGGGGTTGGTTAGCATGCGCTCATCCGAGACATGTGAGGAAAGATAGGGAGACGTACCCAATAGCCAATGTAGCACTAATACCAATCAGCGCCCTCGCGCGCACCTTCTCCTTCTTGAGATCACTCTCGACCTTAGCCCTCTTCGCCGGCGCCTGGTCCCCCTCCTCCTTCTCCGCCTCCTCCTCCGCCTTCCTCTTCGCCTTCTTCGCTACGGGTTTGCTTGGTCCCGCCTCCGCCTCGGCCGCCTCCTTGGCCGCCTCGTCCGCCTTGACGGCCGCGTCGACCATCTCCTTCGCCTTGGCGATCATGGCCTCCGTGTCTTCGGGTAGGGGCAGCTCCGCGAAGCCAGCTGGCATCTCAACCTCGACGTGGGTGTGCGTTGTCTCTACGCCGCCCTCGACCACGACCTCCTTGTCAACATTGACGGTGACCTTAGGATCCTTCTCCGCGACAGCCTTCGCTGCATCAGCCTTAGCAGCCTCAGCCTTAGAAGCCTTAGATTTCCTCTTTGGCTCTGGGCTCGCCGGTGTGTCCTCCTTCTCTGCGACCGACGAGCTCGATGGCGATCCCTCGGGCTTGGTAGCCGATTTCAGCGCCTGCTGAAGGCTCTTGCTCGATGCGCTCGCGCTCTCCTCCGCAGCAGCCTTCTGCTTCAGCTTTCGCGGGGTAGCAATCGTCTTCTTCAGCGGGCTCGCAATCTTGCTCGGGCTCACGCTTCTCCTGCTTCTCCTCAGGGCCTCGCCGGAGCGGCCAGACGAGCCATTTGGTGCCGCCAGGTCTTCAGGCGCAAGCAGGAACGTGGGTGGTGGGGAGATCTTCTTGGGTGTGGTGTCCCCCTTGGGGTTCACAACGATGGGAGTCGGGTCCAGCAGCGCCTTGATCCATATGCGAATGCCATACTCGTCGGCCAACTCGAGCGCGTGCGTGGGCGAGATCCACACGTTTCCAGCGGTCTCGTTGGGGCTCGTGGTCGCGAGACTCTTGATGTAGTTGCGCTCGGCCTCCTCCTCGTGGACCTCAGAGTAGGGGAAAGTCGCCTTGAACATGCCAGTCGCGCTGATGTAGCCGTCGTTTGAGCGGCGCATAAGGAAGTAGCTCGCTGGTGCGGGCTTGAAGATGCCCGACACGACGTTCTTCGGCAGCGGCGCGCGCAGGTGCGCGTAGTCGAACGTGCCGAGCTGCTTGGCCTTGACTTGAAGGTCGGTCTGGCCGAGGCGACGGCGCTCGACGAGGCTCTCGTCTGGAAGATGGGGTTAGTTGCGCGAGCGGTGGGAAGGGGTGGGTGATGCGATGGGCTTACACTTGGGAGCGTTGTCGACCATAAGCAGCGCGTTGCGCTTCTCGGGGAGGTGGCGCGTTGTAGACATTATGATTGATTGGATGTAGAGTAATGATAGAACTCAAGTGAATGAGGCCTTTATCTCTTTGTGAAGTGTTGTTGAGGACGAAGCGCGAGGTGGTGATCGAATGATCTGATTTTGCGCGCCGGAATAGTGAGAGCGACGCGATATCTCCACAGTAATAAATTCGCGCGCAAAGTTGACCTCAGTATTGCGCCCGAAGATTCCTGATATCAATGGAACTTGATGAGTTCAAACTGATGTCGTACAAAAGTTCCTTCCCAAGATGGCAACAGTGGTGATGATGGGACGGGACTGACGGATCACGGTGCAGCGAGTTTGACACGTCGATTAAGTCCCTGCGACCGGCGAACAAGCGCCCGTTCTATGCGGTTGATTGGACGACGAAAAGAAGTGAGGATCGCACCACCCTTAGGACTTAATTTCAAACTAATGAAAAAGACCCTTCAACAAACGCGGTGATGAAATAAAAATGATGTACAGTTAGGATGGATCTGAATTTATTGCGACTGTTTGGTTGTATTAAGGGAGATCGCAATCGATAATGGTTGGGGATAGAGAGGAGGGAGGAAGTCTATCGCTCTTACCCCTGGATCTCTAGCCAAATTCTTTTGGGGGTGGGGAGGACTCGGACTGGAGGACTCGAAGGGGGGTGAGAGGGAGAACGGTCAGTGGACGAGCGTTGATTGATGGGTGCACGGGTTAACCGTATCCGCATCAAATTTCCCAAATCTGACTAAATTTGCTAATTTTCCCCAGTTTGGAAGGATAAATTGGGATAAATTGACTGGGATAAAACTGCTGGGATTCTTAAAAATCAATTAACTCGTAAAATCGCGTGGCTGGGGAAGGCCGCGTTGGGATATTACACGGACTACACGGACGGTTTCCGCTTCTTTCGGACGGTCGGCTCCGTTCTTCCGTCTGATTAGTAAGTGCGACAACGCCCAATTGGGATTATCAACTTCATCTCACCCTACAGATTCTGATAAACAGGTTCATGGTTTATTTCCATTTCATTATATTTTATCTCGTAAACGCTAGTGTTACATGGCAGAAGAAGAGATGCCACAGCCTAAGGGTTCGTCCTGTTCTCTCACACTAATATATGTTAACTCATATCTGCCATCCTGGAAACGAGCATTTAGACTGGATTCACTCCATATATGTATCATATTCACACCCAAGCTGTACCAAAAAAATAAATTCGGTGCCCCTATCTACTGAATATTCTGTCCCCTTGCTTATCCCTATGCTTGTCTCCTACTGGTCCTCTGGTTTCTCTGGTTTCTCTGGCTTCTCTGGCTTCTCTGGCTTCTGTGGCTTCTCTGGCTTCTCTGGCTTCCCTGGCTTCTCTGGCTTCTCTGGCTTCTCTGGCTTCTCTGGCTTCTCTGGCTTCTCTGGCTTCTCTGGCTTCTCTGGCTTCTCTGGCTTCTCTGGCTTCTCTGGCTTCTCTGGCTTCTCTGGCTTCTCTGGCTTCTCTGGCTTCTCTGGCTTCTCCCGACCCTCTAGCTTCCCTGGATCCTCTGGCTCCGGCACCAGAGGCTCCGTGGCTAGTACGCAGTCCTCGCGAGTGTAATACTACACAAAGTAATTAGATATGGGCGCTATACACATCCTCCTCACACGATGCAATTACTTACTGGTGTAATATGGCAGCAGGCCGCAGTCGAAAGACGCATGTTTCCACACGTATTCTTCAATCCTTCGAGGTCATCTGATTCACCGATAGCTAGGCCAATGCTGTTAGTATGTTATGAAGACAGTATAGGAGTAGTGGCCGTACGATCAATGCAGCCTTTAAAGTTGTCATCGTCGCAGCACTGCGGCTCGACCGTTAAGTAGCCATCTTGGGGACACTCGTAGACGGCGAGTGCTGTACCGAAGAAGGCGAGGGCGGCAACGAGAGTAGTGCGCATGGTGGCTGTAGTTGGTGGTAGTAGCTTGAAGTGTCGGATAGGGATGATGAGAGAGATAGTTCTGGGGGGGTGGGGGGATAGCACTGGTATTTATCAATTCTTAATCCATGTTATTGCTTTACTCACAAGGCCACCTGTGGAACCTACTCCGACAGTCTCACAGTGACGCTCCAGGACCACCTCTTGGCCAGTCGTACGAATCAGGGGCTCGACTACTCACAAAGACAAATATCAAGACAAACATTGTGGTTTCAAAAACTTGGAGAGACAATGAGTCGCTACATACGTAAATGTTTGATAGTTATTGTAGAGGCCATATATACCATTTACTCGACAACTATAACTTATCACTACGCACAGTAACCCATCCTACTTCATGTCGCCTTTGCTATTGGATATACCCATAGCTACTTTATGGAATTAATATCTCCTATTCTCATGCCTTCTACATAGCTAGCCCGCAAAAAAACATACCCCCTCCAGGCCCTGCCTACTGATGCAGTTAGCCTCGAGCGACACGTTCGACTAGAGATTATTACTTACAAGACCAACACTGCAGCTAGGGAATTGATATGCACTGTCATTCCCAGGACCACTTTGACAGGGTCTAACAAGGTCTTTAAGATCGTTTGGCTGAGCCATAACTATCACCAGGCCACGTTAGTACGTTGTTGGGATCAGAAAGAGGGATAGCCTCAGGCCTTATACAAACATCTATAGTAGAAACTCTGACACCACGTCGAAATCCCACATTTCCGGTCTTGGGGCGAACTCGTACACCGCTAGGGCAGTGCCAATAAAGGCCAATAAGGCAATGGTAGAAGCATGCATAGTGGTTTGAACAGATTGCAGGACAGAGTATTGGAGGGTATGACAGACGTGGCCCGGTCAAGGAGGGTCAGGGCATATAGTTCTGCGATAATAGCTATAGGCCACACACTTTCCTGCCCCAACCACCCTGTTTGAGACTTGCCTGCTGGGTCTCAAACGCTCTCTAAGCTGAGAATACCTAAGTGGACAGCGAGGTCTCTACAGTACATAAGGTCTAAACCGTCAGCTCGTACATACCAGCGATATAAGACAGAATATATGACATGTCTCAGACACCGTCGGGCTCCTCCTTCCCGTCAACCTACCCATACCAAGCAGAGTATCGCCGGCAAACAGCGTGGCAAAACAGTTTCAGCCTCCCATCAGAGCAAGCCAGCCCCATCTCCCAACCCCCTGGAGATCATCGCAACCCAGCCATCCTTACATATCCGACATGCACGCACAAAACCTAGACTCTCGAACGTCGGCTCGGGCCAGTCCAACCCCGAGGCGGGGAAGTGGGGTAATGTCTCAGAGACGACGCGTCTACGCGTATACGGACGGTAATCGCGTTACACGATGTTGATTTCTGGCTCGAGGCATCACGATAAGGGTGGCTATCAGCAGGAGGTGGGCGGGTAGTGGCGAATCATTCGTGGCGAGCCGCCATGGTTGTCGGGAGCAAAGAGGTGGGGTTGGCTTGGTGGGCAAAATGGGGTTTGCCTCCCTGTAAAGACTTTTTGGAGAGAGGGAGGAATAACGGGTAGCGCGTACTACGAAAGGGTGCATGGTTACCCCATTGCAGCAAGACGGACAAATCAGGGGAATGAAGATCCCAGAGGCATCTCTCCTAAAAACTAGCTTGGGGAAACACCCTCCCTAAACCAACGAGAACCCTTCCACGTCCCCTGAACCCTGAATCACAAAGCACTCCCCAAAAAAACAATCATCGTCATGGAATTGTGGAGATTATATTCCTTCTCAAGCGCCTGCCTGCCTGCCTCTACTATAACCCCCACCAGCCGACACCCATCCGGCACCCATAACTCATTCATTTCTCATGGTCCTACATGCATGCGCGAGGCTTTGGTACATCAGCCTCTCCTCCTACCCATTCCCGCCTAAAAGCAGAGAATAAAAACAAAAACAAAGGCATTAGCCGCAGCGCAACGAGTTTTTCGCCCAAGAAAACTCAAAAAGAACAAGAAAACATAAAACATAAATCCCAATGCTTCGCTGCCCTTGTTTCCCGTCCCCTTCCTTTTCCCATCCAATTCCCACTTGTTATTTTTTCCCATCCTATCCCTTCTATGCTCCCCACGTAACCCCCCCAACCACTCCCCCATTCCACCCAACAGCCTGCATAAAATTCATCCCTCCCCCATCATCCATCATATACGGAAAATTCTCATAGTCCAACCCCCCACCCCACAGCACCACATCCACGCCATTCATGTTAATCTGCTCCAGGGTTCTGAACGAATGTTCCGGGCTTGACTGCGGGGAGGCCCATGCGCCGGCGCTACCGGTCGAGGCCGGGTGAGCGGATTTATACGTCTCAGGCGAGTGCGTGGGCGGGTCGTAGGGCGTTGAAGCGGTGGTGGTCGTGCCATTTGCAGGGCGGGGGTAAATCATGTGTCCGGGTGTGGCGGATGAGTAGGTGGATGAAGAGGGGTAGTATGTAGCGGTGTTCTGTGGGCTGGAGTGGTGATTCGCGTATCCCTTGGTGGTGGACGGTGTGTATTCCTCCGCTGCGCTGCCGTTGCTCGGGGTAGCGGTGGTGTTGACAGCGGCCCATCCATTGTCTGCGGGAACCGGGGCGTGCTCGGCTTTGATGTGCGGTGTGGGCCTCGCGCCGCCATTGGCGGAAAAGGGGGAGATACGATCCGGGGAGTCGTAGCGGTCCTGCTCTAGGCTTGGGCCAAAGTCCTTAAGCTCCTTCTCGATTATCTTATACTCCTCGAGGCCACCGCCGTGGCCACCCTCGCGAAGGCTGAGATCTTGGGCTTGGGCAACGCGGCGCTGGTGCTCGGAGCTGGGGAGGCCGACGAGGGCTCCAATGCTGCGCCGATAGTCTTTTTTGATGTCCTGGAAGTAGCGGTGCATGCGTTCGATCCAGACCTTCCAGCCACTGGCCATTTTGGACCTGGGCTTCATGAAAGTAAGGGTCTTATAAGCGCGGCCGCTGGCGTCATTCCAGGTGCTAGGGTGAGTAGTGCTTTGGTCGGGCGTCGCGGGCGAGCACATGTAGGAGTTTTTGTCCATGTAAGGGAAATGAACGGAGTAGATTCCGACGAAAGCAGCGGTCCACACGGCGAACCCGACCTGTGGTGATTCTACCATAACCTGTCTGTCGCCGGTGACCCGGACTATATCCATAATGTCGCGAGCAGATTTGAAAATCAGCTCGGCGCTCTCGTCCCAAAACCCCTCTGGGATATCATATTTGTCCGGTGGAAACGTTGGCTCGTCCAGGGGTCCGGACGGGCCGTTGCTTCGAAGAGGGACGAATGGGATATATTCGCGATGAAGGACAATGTTGCAAAGCGAATAAAGCGTGTGGATCGCCGTGTACAACGCTATGGTCCCACCAGAGATATGTGCGACGATCTTCGAGGTGCTGAATGTCAGCTTTGGGGGTAAGGAGTCATGGAAAGCCACGAGCTGTTGGCGTAACTTGTAAAACTCGGATCGCTGGTCCCATGGGGGGAATTCTTCCTCGCGCCTCCCACCTCTACATGACCAGCGCGAGCATCGTCCCCAGATCTCGACGAGTCGGATATATATGCTCAATACTTGCGTCGCACCCATAGTTCTCGAATTACCGTTGCTATCTGACTGCGGGATGTCCTTTAATGATCCGGTCTCGACACTGATACCAAACTGGAAGTCCTCTTCCGAACAAGGTAGTTGAACGTGCAGGTCATCGATGTTGATAATTTGAGGCCGGTACCGCCCAGATGCCTGATACCGATCCAAAATGAAGCAACTGTACGCCGTTCTCCGTTTGATCTCGCGCTGGATTAGAGTTTGCTCGTCGGGTTTCGATCCTGGCTCCCCTGCCTTCGACTTCGCTCCCAACTGCCGCAACTCTTCTACCACAGCTGGCCGCTCTGGTTTCCGCTTTACTTGTGGGTCTTCCTCAAACATGAGTCCCATGGTTTGGGCCATGCTATTTTATGTTAGGGGCGTCTTGTATAATGTTTGTGGATGAACTTACCCAACAGCAATAGTGATGTACATCCAGGCGCGTTGGCCGCGACACATCCCCCAGTGATACAGACTGATCATGAGCAGTCCCTGAACCCTCTCCAACGACGGCTGCCCTGTCAAAGCCGGCGCGTCAAGGCGGGCAGCAAACGCTTCGGCATAGAACTCCGACGCTGCAAGAGGGTCAGAGGGGTCGTGGAATGCGACCAGTTCCGGGATAAAGCGCGCCGTCAGCGTCAGCATGCCCAATAGAAAGATCTGGGTATCCGCAGACCGCTCTGCAGCAGGTTGATGAACACGGGTATGGAAGACCTCCTCATGGAGGAACGGCAGCTCGGTCGCGCAGTGCAGCATGAAGGTAGTATGCACATCCCTCCACAGCTTCGGCGTAATGGGCGGCGACTCCAGAGGGTCATCGCTATGGCGCAAGCTCTGCTTCCTGACCGCATCCGACTCACGCTTGCGCGGGCGCTTAACCTCCCCTCCCTCCCCATCGTGCCTCGATGCGAGAGCAGATTCGGGCCGCTTGTTTGTCTGTTGGCCGGCGGCCGGTTCGGGGTATGCGCACTCGCGGCTCTGGTTGGCGCAGGCGCGGCAAGTAGTGTTTATGCCTGCGTTCTGGCACTTGATCTTGCTGCGGCGGCAGCGAACGCAGGCGATGCTGGAGCGCATCTTGCCAGGGGGCTTCTTATCGTCGGGGTCATCGTGCATGTCTGCGTGGCGCGGGGTGTCATGCCGCACACCGGCAGCGTCGGGGCGGTGGAGGTGCGCGGGCGTGGGCGTGGGCGCGGCGCCGGCGGCGGCGGGCGTGCTGGCAGTGTTGGTATCGTTTGTGGTGTCGCTCAGGCGCCGGCGGGACGGCGAGGCCGCAGGGCGATGCGAGAACTCCGTGTCGGCTTCGGGGAAGGCCTCGGCGTGCGGCCGCTTGGGCGTCGATGCCTCTGGGGTGTCGACGATTGAGCGGGGCTCGGAGGGCGAAAGGATCGCGGCGATGGAGTGAGGGGAGGGAATTTTGGCGGTTTGAGGGCCCTTGCGGGGACCGTCGCTGCCGGTGTTTGTGTTTGTTGTAAGCCTGACTTTGGGGGAATATGCGGTGCGCGGTGAAGAGTGTTGGGATGGGACTGGGCCCAATCGCTTGCGCAAAGGTCTTGTATGTGTCGAGAGATGTTGGATGACAGCAGGCGGTGAAGTGAAACCAGGTGGAGGCAGCGGAGGGGAGTTGAAGGGTGTGTTTGCGTCGCACAGGATCGATGATGGTGGCGCGATCAATGTCTGGTGGTCTGGAGAGTAGAGTATTGGTGTTGAGGATCCTTGGAGCGGCCAGCCAGGTTCAGGGCGAGGCGGGCGACTAGTATAGTACAGTATCCGAGGAAGGACGGTCCAACGGGAGAATGGCGTAAGGAAGGTACGGTTAAGGGGGGATAGTAAAGCGATCAGCGCTTTATTGGAAATGCTCTAGAAACAAGAAATGCTTTACTCCGTAGATCGATGGGACAGAGTCCGTACGGCATGGAGTATAGCAGAGAATCTAGAGTCGTGTGGGCGGTAGTAGAGTAGTATAGCAGCACAGCACAACACAACACACGTATAATGTATGTATAGCACAATACATACAAGACGTACAGTACAGTACCAAGATGCACAGAATAATTGCGGGAGGGAGATGTGAGATGTGAGATGAGAGATTGAAGGTGCGTTAGTAAATGGCGTGCATATGTAGGTATAGTATAGGGTAGTATAGGGCAGTAGGCCAAGTATAAAATTGATGGGAGTGGGGGAATACCAGGAATACTGGTAGGGACTACCACTAGAAACACTACTAGAAATACTAGAAATACCTAATTGGGGGGGAAATAGAGTATAAATGGAGTATAATGAGGGGGGCTAATGGGGAAGAATTATGGCGGTTAGGCGGGTAGGTGGGAATTATGGTGGGGAATCGCATGTTGCTCGGGATTGTGAACCCGGGAAGATGTGGTTGACGATAACTGGGTGGGATTATCTCAGCTTTCAAATTCTTGTTTTTTTGTTTCTCTGGGGAAACACGAAAAGAGGGCATGTGGCACGATGATCGGAGGGTTGATACATAATACGGGGTAGATAGGTGTAGAAAACGGAGTAGAGATATTCGTTGATCAAAGGGCAAACATAGAGTAGATACAGCTTTTCAACGCAATGAGGTACTGTAGATCTAGTTAATCCCATCAAGGCTTACAAACAATCTTCATACAGCGCTGTAATTAGACCAAGAAACGCCGTCAACCAGCAAATATTAAACCGGGCAAGGCGGATTCTGCACTCTTGTCTCACGCCCCCTTCTTCGGCCAGACAACACACATGCTCTTCCCCCACCGGGCACATGCGCATCGCGCTCCAGAACAACCCCGAAGCGGTAACCGCATCCTCAGCACACACACAGCACATGCATCCCCGTCTGCCGTGGGGGACTCTCTGCACCACACACACACGACAACGGCATCCCAACCCGCGGCCCGATCGCGGCCCAGCGGTAGTTGCACAGACAGTACAGTGCGAGTTCTCATGTCTTGGGGGCTATGGGCCGGGGGTGGTGGGCAGACACGGGGATAGAGGGATAAGGAGCGGCTGGGGCGGATGGCGGAGGAGGGGCGTCATGATTAGGCATCGCGCGCCCAGAGGCCAGTGCAGTTCCACAGACCAGAGGAGGGCCGATGGGGGTGGAACAGCGGGACTTACGGGCTGGACTTACTCAGGCGGGGCGATTCATGTGGACGGCGGACACGGCACGAAGCGGGCGATGATGCGGTGTCTAGACAGCGCAGCGGAGTACTTTCGTTCCGACCGACTCCCGCTCGATCTCGGGGCTGGATCTCGGGGAACAAAGCAAGAGTGCCAGATGGACTGTCAGATTCCTGCGCTGGAGATTCCCGCCCCGGGGATGGCTGTTTGCTCCCCAGCGCCACGATGTGATCGCAGCACCCTGCCGCATGGGTGACCCCGGCTCTAGCACTCAGACCGAGACAGCGGTCTCAGCCCACGGGCACGCACGCCCTACAAGCCAACGCACTGCCCTGGATGGGTCCACTGAAATCAAATCACAGCGCATCAGAGCCAGCCAGCATCAGGCCCTGGCTGTGGCGTGAGCTCCGGCGGGAGCCAACACGGCCACAATGGTGGTAGAGTAAGGGGGATGTGAGAGGAGCGATAGCCGCTGATGGCGCCGACGGAGAGGCCGGTGTTGGTGTTGGTTGGAAGGAGTGGGAAGGGGGAAGGAAGGAGCAGCAAACATGTTTGATCCTAATTAAAAGGGGTAGGTGCGATTCAGCCTTCCTGCGCAAGGTAGGCGCGTGGCTTGCTCCTTCCTCCTGTGCCAACTATTGAATTGATGGCGCGCCTGGCGTGTTCACCGGTAGGTCAAATCCCGGAATACTGCACTGTAGACGCTGCTACATCCCCATCTATCCTCAGCCAAGGCCAACCCATCCCCAGCGCGCCTTACGATCTGAAACTTAGAGGATCATGTCTCAGCCCTCTTCTATTCTATCATCTAGCCTTCCCTATCGAATACTCCCACTGAACCACTGAGTCTCTCACTCGTAGGATCTCTATCTGCAAATACGACAAGTCCCCCTGGCCAGCAGCGGTCTGAGGTCTGAGGCGTCCTGGAGGCGTCAGCTCAGCTCCCAGCACTTACCACCCACCAGGGCGCCCCGCCAGGCCCGCACAACAAAGTAAAACACGGGACGGGCGAGGGCCATCAATCAAGAAAACACACCACAGCACACCTCGGCTAGCGGCAGCGCAGTCCTGCTTCCGAAAAGGGGGGTCGTACGATTATCGTAGATTAGGGCGTGGGGGGTTCTGTTGGGGGGAGGTGTCCGTGTTCTCCGCGTGTGTGGAAGGGCCGGTTAGGTTCGGTGGTTGGTACTGGATAAATGGGAGATGGCCGATCGCGGTGGTGATGGTAGATTAATAGGAGAAATAGGAGAACAGCCCGCACGCGTCTAGCTGACTGATATTTCAGTAATCGCAACACGGCTGACTGAGATGAGGGAATAGGGGAATGCCAGATCATGGACAGTCACGTGATATGTAGCTTTTGTTGAGGAACAGACGCGTCAAGAGTATATTAGAAGCCCACAGCCAGCAGTAATATAACCACCAAGTGAACATCCACAGTCAAACCACTCAAACTCACATTCATATCTTCAATCACGTGCACCATCGCCCTAATCTCATCTTCTTGCCTTAATTGCCTGCCGTGCGATCAGATTACTCACCCCCTCTACATCCCGCGAGGGACGGCGCAACGTATCGCCTGGAACACCGCCGGCTCCGCTCCGCTGCGTTCAGCCTGCGTCCCTCGAGCGATCCCCCACCATGCACGTGGCCGGAAATGGTCTGGGAACCTTGAGAGGCTTGTAACGTATGGCGCTGAGGTATATTACTTGCTGTAAGTATACGTAAAGCTGCTGTAGGTTTGTAGGGTTGTGGAGTACGGTAATGCAGCTCCGTCGCTCTTATACTTTACTCCTTGCTGAAATAAGGGACTTGCGCTATATCCGGCGTGGACGCACGTGAGGTCGCGCCTGCCGAAGCTGCGGCCGGCCCCTTGGAGTGTGGGATGTCGCCGGGAGGAGCTGTATCTGTACCTGACCAAGCCCCTCCTCTCCTCCCCGCCTTCGTTTCTTATTCCACGGCTTCCCAAGGCAAGGAAGCCACACCTCCACCCAAGCTACGTGCCAAGGGCCCCTCCGACCTCCGCACAGTGCCACAGTGCAGCACAGGATCTGTACCCTCGCCGTCCATCACTTCCCAGCGAGTGGTGAGACGCGGTCCTGGGGAGAGCAGTATGTTATGTTATTTGTCAACCGCGCGGCGAGCACGGGGTGCATTTTAGAGAAGAGAGTAGAGGAAGGGGGCCTAGAACTTGTGTCGTGTGCCCGTGCCGCCGCCGACGCTGCCGGATGCATCGACGCTTGCAGGACGCCAGGATGATCGCGCGGGGTGGGACGTCATGTACGCCCTTTGGTGACCGGGGGGAGCTGGAGGAGAGCTTCATATCCTGCTTACTGAGGGCACACGGGGTCAGCAATGTAAGCACTGAGTCGAGTCATTGAATCCGGGGTTTGTTGCGGTAGATGGCGGCCACTCACAGAGCCTCTGGGGGATGTTGGCCATATCGCGCTTGCGCTTATGAGGTATGGTATGGTAGGGGATATGCTTCTATTGACGGTGGACGGGCCTTGAGATATCCGGATGTCCCTGGTGTGCTAGTCCAACTTCTCTTTTAGGTGATATCCAACTTCTGTCTTGGGTAATTGATTAGTTATTCCCGAGCAGACTATGACTCCTATAAAGTGGGTAGAGATGAGATGAGGAAGTACAGTACAGAACTGTACTGTATTATACATTACACATATTATATGTACACATCGGGGAAGATTATAGAAGCAAAAGCTCCTTCTTCTCGTTCTCCCCCTCAACCCCCTCATACCCCCCACGCTCTACTAGACCAAAACCAACCTAACTCCTCCCCCTCCAGCAAGGCGCAGCAGCTACCCTCCACGCCGTTGCAACATGTTCTCCAATATTCTCACTACCAGATCCATCCAGATCCACGTTTTTGTGACTTTGCTCGTCCGCCGAGAAAACCAGCTTTGGGTCAAGTACGGCAAGCTATGTCATCGGCGTTCCGGGAAATAATACGGGATGATCGTATGCTGATTACGAGTACCTTTATCCTACCCGTACCATAGTATACCATAAACTCCGCCAAACTTGATATCCACTTGCTTTTGATTCCTCAGCAAAACCCGGGTGTACTGGAAGTACTGTTGTGCTATACAGTTACTATAGAGTACTATACAATACTATACTTTACTATCCCATAATATACCATAATATGTTGTATGTACAATACTCTACTTTGCATGACCATGTCGCATAGTACGTAAGGTGCAGCTCACCAGCTACTAATTATCATCCAAGCTGCACCTCACTTCCTACTCGGCGTAGTCATGTACTGTACATAACCTCCCACTCTAACCACTCACCGGGGGCCAAAAAGTGGCAACTACCGTACTATCAAAAATACCTCACGTACCTGGCCCTTTGTCTTCGATCTCCAGCTTCCGCCGATCTACTTAAATTCAACGTGACAGAGACTAGAGCAGGATTTATATAACCCTTGAGGCGTGCACCCTTACGTTCCTGCATACCCTTTCCCTCTCTCTTCCTGCTTCTCCCATACCATCCCCCCCAAGAAGACACAACTCACTTATAACCTCACTATCCCCTCTTCCTACCTATAACGAACAAACTACAAACCCCAAAATGACTATCTCAACAACCCCTCCCCCCGACGTTGACGCCCCCGCCTTCTTCAGCACCTATGACGATCCCCGCGACGCAAGGCTGACCAGCAAGGCTACCATGGCAGCCCACGCGACCCCGCCAAGCTCCCCCGGCCACCGTCTCGACATTATCGATATCCGACGCAGCGCGGGCGAGCTGGAGCTTGATCTCGGGCGGGATATAATGGCGCAGCTGGCGCCGGAGCGGGGACCAAAGAAAATGCCTACGTTGTTGCTGTATGATACGAAAGGGCTGCAGACGTTTGAGGAGGTAGGCTTTCCTACCCCTGTCTGTGATATGATAGTTGGTAGCTAATAAATGCTTTGTGTCGACAGATTACATACTTGGACGAGTACTACTTGACGAATGCGGAGATTGAGGTGCTGGAGCGAAATGCGGAGGAAATGGCGAGAAATATACAGGCTGAGTCTATGGTTATTGAGCTCGGTAGCGGGTGAGTTGGTCTACTTTCCTCCGGCTTAGCTGAGGGAAAGTATGCAAGGGCGAGGCGCATGCTGACCTGCTGCAAGGAATCTACGCAAGGTGAGCATATTACTTAATGCCCTTGATAAGGCAGGGAAGTCGATCCATTACTACGCCTTGGACTTGTCGAAAAGGGAGCTGGAGAGGACGTTGAGCTCCGTGCCCAAGTTTGAGCATGTCGTATGTCATGGGCTGTTGGGAACATATGATGACGGGCTTGAATGGATTAGATCGGGGTGTAATGCCTCGTGGCCAAAGTGTATTATGTCTCTAGGGTCGAGCATTGGTGAGTAAGCATCTATATTCAAGTTATCATTTGTTAACATCGACAGGGAACTTTCACCGAGGTGAAGCGGCCGAGTTTCTCAAAGGGTTTGCAGATATGCTCAGGCCAAGTGATTCGATGATTATTGGGCTGGATGCGTGTAACGATCCTGCTAAAGTATAGTAAGTCTATTCTGATATATTGCTTTGGTCAGATGGCTAACTTGTATGTCTAGTCATGCGTATAATGGTGAGAATTCCAGGCCCATATGGTAATAATTTCTAACATATTTCCTTTCAAGACTCTCTAGGCATAACACACAAGTGAGATCCCCCAGGGTTATATTTCGTGCAAATCAGAAAGCTAATATATCAGGTTTATCCTGAATGGACTCGATAACGCCAACAGCATACTCGGCGAGAATGTCTTTGATACCAACGACTGGGAAGTCATTGGCGAGTACGTCTGTGACAAGGATGGTGGAAGGCACCAAGCTTTTTATGCTCCTAAACGGGATATTACTATTCGTGGTGTTTTTATCGAACAGGGTGAGCGTATTCAGGTCGAGCAAAGCTTGAAGTACTCGCAGGCCGAGAGTGAGGCTATGTGGGAAGCTGCTGGACTCAAGGAAGTTGTAAAGTGGACGGCTACAAAGGAGCCATACAGTAAGTTTGACCGAAATCTTCTTACACCTGCGTATTTAATGCTACTCGAGTTATATCAGAAGTTTCTGGTGACAATTTGAAGTACTTACTATCATATATTGTTTAATTTCATATTTATATTTATAGTCATTGATATTTGCACTCAAAAATATATATCATTCTAACCAGCACCTCAACAGACGTCCACATGCTCACTAAACGTGCCAAACCTTTCCAACTCCATCCCTCCCAGTACGCCGCCACCCCAGTGCCCACCCTCGAAGACTGGCGTGGCCTTTGGTCCACCTGGGACACCGTTGCTCGCGGCATGATCCCCAACAATGAGCTCCTCGCTAAGCCCATCAAGCTGCGCAACGCATGTATCTTCTACCTCGGCCACATCCCCACCTTCCTCGACATGCAGCTCAGCAAATCCACCGGGATGCCACTGTGCGAGCCCTCGCACTATCCGCAGATCTTTGAACGCGGGATCGATCCAGATGTAGACAATCCGGATAATTGCCACGCGCACTCCGAGATCCCGGATCAATGGCCGCCGGTGGAGGAGATTCTGGAGTACCAGGCGCAAGTCCGCAGAAAGGTCGAGGGGCTGTATGCGGCTGGAGCCTCGGATGCGTCGCGCAAGGTGGGAAGGTCTCTGTGGATTGGGCTTGAGCATGAGATTATGCACCTCGAGACGCTGCTCTACATGCTTCTGCAGTCTGATAACCGCATGCCGCCCCCGCGCACAGTGAAGCCTGATTTTGAGGAACAAGCGAAGAAAGATGCAGAGAAGGAGGTGGAAAATCAGTGGTTTACGATTCCTGAACAGGATATCACGTTGGGCCTTGATGACCCGGAGGATAACTCGGGGGATGGACATTTTGGATGGTACGTGTTTTGCGCCCGTACCAAAGATAGGTTTACTAACGGAGATGATATAGGGATAATGAAAAGCCGACGAGAAAGGCACACGTGCGGTCTTTCCAGGCAAAGGGGCGGCCGATTACCAATGAAGAGGTGAGTGTGGATCAAAACTGGAATTTAGATGTGTTGCTGATATAATGATGTGTAGTATGCGATTTACCTTAATGCCACGAACAACGAGCACCTGCCAGCTTCGTGGACGAGGCAGCATGCTAATGGAGATCTGACTGCTCATATGCCCAATGGTTATACGAACGGCAACGGGAATCTCACTAACGGGCACACCAACGGGCACGCCAACAGCCCAGCCAAGCTCAACCCGGCCTACATATCCAACATCCTAGTCCGCACCGTCTACGGCCCCGTCTCCCTCGCCCACGCGCTCCACTGGCCCGTCAGCGCATCATACGACGAGATCGCACGCTGTGCCAAGTGGATGGGAGGACGCATTCCCACGGCTGAGGAGGCGAGGAGTATTTATAGCTACGTGGATGGGATGAGATTAAAGGAAGTCGGAAATGCAACGAGGGTACCGGCCGTTAATGCGTATGTTAACCCCCCTACAAACATCATTTTGGCTCCAAGCTAACTTATTAAAAGACACCTCGTCAACAACGGCGTAGAAGAGAGTCCGCCATCCCGTGATCCCGCCGACCACCCCGCTGGCCCACAGAGTGCGCTCTTCACAGACCTCGAAGGCGCCAATGTGGGTTTCAAGCACTGGCACCCTGTAGCCGTGACGGCGGACGGGGACAAGCTGGCGGGGCAGGCGGAGATGGGGGGTGTGTGGGAATGGACGAGCTCGGTGCTGGAGAGGCACGAGGGGTTTGAGGAGATGGAGTTGTATCCGGCCTATACTGGTGAGTTATGACTGACAACTTCGGGCGGGAGTGTGGAAGCGGCGAACAAAGGCTAATATGTGCGCAGCGGACTTCTTCGACGGAAAGCATAATATTGTGCTCGGCGGGTCGTGGGCGACGCATCCAAGGATTGCTGGGAGGAAGAGTTTGTGAGTTCAAGATCCCTTGATTAACCCCTTGAAGGGGCGGATAGAACTTATTACTGACTGGCATGGCAGCGTGAACTGGTACCAGCGAAACTACCCCTACGTCTGGGCTGGCGCGCGTCTCGTCCGCGACATCTGATACGATAAAATAATACAATTAATTCTTGGGCGGCCGGCTCCTTATTTTCCATTGCTGGGATTGGGGGAAAAGCTTGGGAATCGAAAACTTGCAGGATGGCTACGTAATATCTTGTTTGCTTCGATGCTTTGGTTTTGGAACTTGTAGGCGGATGGGGGAGGTAATTTTTTTGTTGCTTTTGCTTGGACGGTATTGTTACTGGTTTTAAGGGGCTTGGGGGTGGAGGGTAATATGTGATGGGGGGAGGGTATGGCTTGATGTTATTCGCAGAGTTTATGCTATTTATGACTTGGAATCAATGATGTATCTGTATGCCGCCTTCCGGCTGGCTTTGGTGCTATGATTGTGAGATGGCATCTTATTTAAGGATGCCTGTCTATTGTGTAGCTTGTCTTTGTGGCCGTGCCAGTACGTTGCGTACTCCGGCCAAGTGGCTGCATAATTTATTTGGCTACGGAATGAGCTGAAACAATTTATCTACTAGTTTCTCTTGAGTCTTGAGATATACGGGCACGTCTCTTCTCATCAAGTGGTTCCTGTGGATTGCTTCGGAAGCCATGAAGCTTGCCTGAAGTGAATTTATCAGATGCCTGTCTCGGCTCCATTGGCAAAATATAACTGCCCCTTTTACCTGAAGAGTTCTATTTTGTCACAATGCATTATCAGTTTTATCTTGCAATATCAAGCGTGTATTCGCTGACATAGTTCTAGTTCTCGTGGAATTTCTTCGTGTCGGTGCAAACGGAGTCCTCAACAACAGAGGCTTCCTGCATATCCCCATCCACACCAATTCAATCAATGTATGCCAACCTCAATATTCAACATTTTGAGGCTCCGATTGCATCTATTGTATTTTTAAATTCCCATCTCCCCTCACCGGCGCCGAAAGTTATAAGACGCGTTTTGATATTGATCCAAGTTGTCACACCTGTGCGCCCTCCCCACGATTATGTCTCATTCCGCAAATGCCTCTAATTTGCTCTTATCTAGCTAGTATTCACTTTCCCATGTTTATTTCTAGCGTTGCCTCAGATCTGTCAAATTGTTAGTACAAAACGATGTACCTCTCGTCGTCGCTCCTTTGCTAGCAACAATTCCAACTTGCTTCACAACACAGATCTCAAGACAACAATTATACTTCCAATCCATTTGCACACCCTTTACCTATACCAAGGACCCAATTACTTTGGTTTGCTTTGCTTGTGCTTTTAGAGGTTATTATCTTGCATTGGTTTGCTTCATATTTTGCATTGCACACAGTGCTGTCTCTGCCCATCGATCGGTCAACCATAACCATGGGTTCAATGGCCTTTGATCTTTATAATTTCAAGTGGGAGGCCTCTCCTGGTCTCGGTATGTTTATTAACTTTGATTTTTCTGACCATTGAATCTTTTGCTGACTGATAAAGAGCATCATTGCGGGGTATGCAGCAAAGGGCTGGCAAGTATGGATCTCCTCATATTGAAAACTCGGATCTTATACTGACGACTTTTAGACCCTAGATCCGTCAGCTCTTGCATTGGCATTCACTGTGAGCCTTGCCGAAGATATCATCAGCAGCTACATTTCATACGTGGGTTGATATTCGTTCTTTGTTGCGTTATGACGGCGTTGCTAACTCCCGTGTTCCACAGAAAAGGCGCATGAATGCAAAAGGTACCAAGTCAAGCTTCTTTGTTATCTGCAAGTGCTGACTCCTTGATAGTTGTATAAGAGCAGATGAGATGCATCACCAGCGGCACAGAGCCATTGCAAAACTTGTGAAAGATCTCGAATCCCACGATAGGGAGGTAGCTGCAAGAACAACCAGGACGAAGACGAAGGCCGGCAGAGCCAATCCATATGTCACCCCTGGAAAAGAGACGGTTGGCCATGATGGTTATATCCGGAACGAGAGTGTCTCTAAAACGAGCGGCGACAACGTGGAGAATGTAGAACCTGTCAGATCTGCCAATGATGAAGACCAGGACGACGATGATACGTACAGCAACCGGCCTTTCCATGAAGAAGAGACTGCTCCTTTCATCACCATACCTCACTCACGCACTCATATATCTGTCCCATCAACTCCGGGTCCAGCATCTTCCATATCTTCGTTCGGCTACGAGTCGTCCCCCGCCGTTTCTGCTAAGAAGAAAGACCTCAAGAAAGCTCGACGGACTGCACGGTTGACCAACAATAATGCACAGAGCATTGTCAGCAACAGCTTTCTGGAATTTATCGCCGAGGCTCTGCATGGAAGCAAGATCACGGATATAAGTAGTGCAGTGTTCGAAGAAGAAGTCCAGGAGGTTGGAGGGAACCAGTTCAAGAGTGAGGAATTGATGAGGGAGAACTTGGGGTTCCAGCAATTCAATCGGAACGCATGGCAAGCTAGGGAAGTAAAGGACCGATGGAGAAAGATAGGTCCCCGGGGTAAAGCAGAAGAACTTGCAGGGCCAGACCCGACTGCACCTGGCTTCTCTAAACCAAAGTTCATCAACATCAACGAAACGACTAGCTTCGACGTCAATTTCTTTGCCCGCCTTGGAGTTAATTATGAGAACAAGAATGACACCAGCAGAGTGCGGGGTGTGATTGTCCTGAAGCTCGCCAATAAAGTTTTGGAGGATATGACCATCATCAAGCGGGAGGAGTACGAGACGCAGATTCGAGAGGCGGGTTTTTGGCGGTTCGTAAACCGTGCAGCGGCTCAAAACATCCAGGAGGCCCATGAGGATTTTAGTTGGGTAACTGGGGAATACAGAAAGAGAAGAAATCCAGGTATGCTGTCGGAAGGAAATGCAGAGGTCGAGCTCGAGGATAATGCTGCAGGTGAGCCAGGGCAAGGAACACAAGGCAATGAAAACGATTTTTCAGATGAGCATAGCTTTCCAGATACACCCTCTTTAGTGGGATCTGCCTTTGAAACCCAGGCCGAGGAGGAAAAGGAAGATCCACAGATGAAAGCGCCATTCGTCTTAAAATTCACAAATTTTGACAGTGGTAAGAAGGAAGTCATATGGGCCGCTACGCCAACCAAGACCTTGTCCTCACGCAGAAGTCTGCCATCTCTCAAACCAGAAGTTTTCACCTGGCCTGAAGCTTCATCCTCATGCGAAGTCTCCTCGCTGAAAGTTTTGCCTTCACGCGAAGCTTTATCCTCGACCAGAGTTACGTTGTCACCCAAGGTTCCGTCTACGCCCAAAGTTCCGCCCGCGCCAAAGGCTTTGTTCTCACCTCAAGTTTGGTCGTCACATAAAGTAATCCGTACGACACCGACACCGTCTAGGCCAAAGTCAAATTATGACACCCAGAAGCGTCTGGGACCAATGGGATCCTTTCGCCTGGTCAAGATTGAGAAGAAGCATGTGTCCGTACCATCGAAACAGGAATCTTCTTGGGAGCTTTGCAGCGATCAATTTGGCGAGGTCCAAACAGGCACTACGGTCCCAACCCCAAAATCTGCGCCATTTGAGGCTGATGCAGACAACACAGAGGATGACGGTGATATGTGGGAGGTAGTTCGTCCGTCGCTGCCAAATATCAGAGCGAAGAATCCGTATGATCTCCTTGGCACTGTCGAGGAGGGTGAAGGCAAGGACGATTCTTCCAGTGACGAAGGTAGCACGTCAAATTAACCTACAATACCTTCTGGTCACAACAACTTCAGCCATTATTGTCCATTATTGTCAGACTACTCTGTGCTTATCAAACTCGTTTCTCATTTCGTTTCGTACTAATTTGCTTCATCGCTTTTTGCATACCATAAGCCGTGACGAGGAATATGCTTGTCTATGTTTACTCAGTTCCATACCAGCAAGCGGGCAGAAAAAAACAATTTGGCTTCACCTAAACAACTTGACACACATATCGACATGTTAGAATCATTGATTGATTTACTTGTTCTAAAAACAACTTTTGCTCGCCCCTTCACACCACCGAAACTGAGCTCTCTAATGATCACAAAACCATCGTCAACACCATTGTCATTCCACTAACCGATCGCCACTTCTCGCTCCAACGGCGCCCTTAACTAATGTATCCATCCAGCAATTAGTCAACTGATAGTTGGACGGATCACTAATGTTTCCTTTCTCAGCACTGCAAGAAAAAGGGGGTTGACGCTGGTGGTGCCATTTGAGGCAAGATAATTTCGATCGAGAACGCTGATAGCAACTCATTACAAGACAATACACTATGTAACCAACCTCCATTGCAGTCCACTTACACGGCGTTAAAAAACTATGATTTGCGCTCCACAACTGTTCATCGTGGTATCCCCTAACGCCTCCATTGCCGTTACCTTCTTTCCAACCTCATATCTCTATACTTATTCAATCTTCCCATCATGGATCTCATAAAAGATGCACCCTCCCCCCATTAAGGTAGTGCAATTTTCCTCCTTTTGATAACAATAAAGTAATAGGAACGAAAACCGCCTGCCTTCTAAGCGCTCTGGCCTTTTCAACACCACATTAATCACAAGTAACCTCCCAAACCAGCCGCCAAATAACCAAATCGCACCTCCCAGTCATAAATAACCATATATCTTCGTTAATACAGCTCCTCCAACTCTCTCTCCTTAGCCCGCAGGTCTTCTCTCATTCTCTCGGCCTCAAGTTGGAGCATTTCTCTCCTCTCTCTCTTCCGTCTCTCTCTGTCGGCATCTGCATCAGCATCGTTGCCCGTCTGCGCCACATTTGCAGGCTTATCTCTCGGACTGCGGCTCTGTCGCAAACTCGGGTCCAATGCCTCTTCATTCGCTTGCTGCGATGGGTTTAAGATGGCCTTTATACTCGAAAGACGCCCTTGGCTCTGGTCACCAGCCGGGGTAGCTTCACTTTCAGCCGTCGAGAACGAGCGCTTTCGATTAGGCGACAAGAGAAAGTTCGGCGAGAGGGACGACGGACGATGGCTTGGCGACGGATATGCCGCTATGGGCGGCAGTCGGTTGTCAGATGTCAAGCTCGAGGGATCGTGTTGCGTGTGTGCATGCGGATTTGACGCATACGATGTGAGGTTGTTGGCCGCTACCGATTGCTGCTGGTGTCCGTTTTGACCGCGGAGGGTACTAGCAAGTTCTGGAAGGTTGCGGGATGGTTCAGCGCGCCTCCTGAAGCCGAGACTCACGGAGCCATCTGGGTTGAGTGCTCCCTTTGGCGCCCCCTCTTCGTTGGGTGTAGTGGAGTCGTCAGATTCGGGGGATGCGGCTGTTCGGGGTGATCCCATTTCGTAGCCCATGCCACCGGCTGCGGCAGGAACCACACGCTTTCGGCGTTTAATGACCGATTTCTTCATAGTGGCGGGTCTGTGGACGCCGTGAAGTTTGTGATATAAGCCTACGATATATTAGTTATTGCCCCATCGGTTCCTTTGGATATAACTTACCACAAGCGTTGCAAATCGTATGGCCGCTTTCGTCGCGACGCCAAAGCGGGGTAATCGTAGTCCCACAGTTCTGGCAAGCAACAATGACAATGGTACCCGGATTCTGGAGCGCATTGATATCGGTTTCTGCGGTAGGATCTGCTGCAGCATCGTTTGGCGGTTGCGAGGACCGGACAAGGGCAACATTTGCGGTCTTCGAAACACGATTGTTGAATGCAGGACAACCTCCACAGCCCGATGCGCCACCCGTCCCGTTGCACTTCCCGCCGCCTGGACACGAGCCGCCAGATGTCTGATCGGCAGTCACATATGTTGCAGTAGCAGTCGAGTAATGGGTGGGCGCATATCCCGGCGATGTCCCTTTTTGTTCTCGGTTTTGGCTAGGAGCAGACGTGGCCGAGCCGTGCGCTTTCTTCATGGTAGAAGGTCGAGAAACGTTCCGCGCCTTCTGGTATAGCCCGCACGCATTGCATATAGTTGCGCCTTGAGGCGACCTCCTCCATAAGGGCGTGCTGGTGGTGCCACAGTTACTATTCAAGGGTTAGCACAGTTCAAAACAAAAGGACGGTAGGTGCTTACCTGCAGATCTGCCCATTGGGAACGCTATCCGGGTTGATGATTGCTTGGGGGGAGTATGACCCTTCCTGCTGCTTGCGCTCAGCTGCCGTTGGGGTGGGCGTCGGCTGCTGCTGTCGACTGTATGAGTCCTGGGCATGGTTTGACCCATTGGTAGGTTGTATTTCATAAGAGTGGTCATTCTCATGTCTGCCGTTCCCTGTTCTATCCCTGCTTTCGCGCAGCCCCTGGGAGTGGTCCACCAACTGCTCCGCCAACTCGATGTCCTCTTTCGACAACGTTCTTGTTGGGAGCGATGTGTGAGCGGGCTGCTCTTCGTGGCGCGAGGGCGCTGAAGCCATGATTGCTGTATCCGCCATGATGATCGTATTATGCCTCCTTCATGCCCTGGGCGAAATATATAGGCTTGCTGTCTGTCCTCTTCGCCACCGATAGCTCCGATTGTCGCTCCTTGTCGCGTCGCAGGGTGTCTCTATCTCCTGTCTTCCTGATTGCACTCGAGTAGGAGTGTCGCCGATAAGGATCCTGCTTGGGCGTCTTCCTTCTGGCTTCCGGCTTATCAGATCTTCGTCCAGTCTGGTAAAGATGTATGAAGGTGTGCTGACTGATGATGGCGAACAGGCCTTCATTCCTACGCGGCGTATTATCACGGGATCTCGCCCACCTGTTGCCAGCGATGCCTTGAGAATGGGTGGCCAATCGACCACTCCTCATTGGCCGAGCTCCAAAGAGTTTGAAATAGAATCTATTTAATTGGCTGTAATTGTACGCTATTTATTTTGCTAGAGCGATAGCGGATTTAAGGTTTCTGAATTAATGCTGTTCTAAGAGCAAAGTAGTAATAGTCTAACTAAATACGGTAAGTGAAACGTTTCTGAAGCCCCTCTTTGGATCATATCTAATCATATCTGGTGTCACAAGATTTCATCTCAATCTGGTTCAAATCTTGGTGCCTGAGGATCTGTGTTAGTAATTTTGTCACATGACGAGGCTGCTTCCATCGCCGAAAGGAGTTACTAGCGCGCGTCATCAGCCAAGCGTCATTTCCGACCTCCCTCTTCAACGTGCATTACGACGCTTTATAGGCAACAGCTAGTTAACTTCAACTCCATCTCTCTGTATATATCCCGCCGAGCTCGACCCGAATATCTCATTCTTAGCGTCATCCTCTCGCACAATAAATCCCCTCAACTTCACGATGGATTTCACCGATATTTTGTAAGTGCCTTTTATTGCTTTGCGCCCCAATAGGAACACTACAATCTATCCATCTCAGGGCTGGGAGGACTTTGCTAATACATGATATCTAGCCGCATTATTAACCTGGCTACTGGCGCGCTTATGATCGCTGGTGGAATTTCGCAGTTCTTCTTCGGCAATGCGTAAGCTCTTCGTCGCAACCCCTCAGGACTGAACCTAATGCGCCCCAGACAAACGATTATCATTGGTGTCTATGTGATTATTTTTGGACTTGGTTCGCATCCCTCTACCCCCACAAGCTGAGAACGAACCTCTAATTTGCCCCAGCCATTGGCGCTTTGGAATTCCAGATCCCACCTCAAGTATCGCGGTACGCCTCGTTCCTGTTCTCGTTCCTGGGCCGCGGAATCTGTAAGTCAAGACCATTTCATCAGCGACTTGAGAAAGAAACTGATATCTGGCAGTCTACATCTTTATCGGAACTATCCTCTTCCACGACAGCACGCTCCGTTACATCCTCGGTTCGCTTATTGGCGCCGTTGGGTTGGGGTACTCCGTCCTCGAATTCATCCCATCGATTGAGCCGCCTTCCAACATGCGCGAGGCCGATGCCGGATGGGGCGCGGAGCAGGTCTAAGCCCATCGCTAGGATACGCAGACCGCAGATCCAAAGCTTCGATTTAGCCGTGGACAATTATAATACGACGCGGTGCTGGAAACGCTCGGTATGAGAGTGAGGTTCGGGGTGTGGGGGAACTACGCTGGCTGCACGTACAACGAGAATAGGACTATGTGAGGATATGATTAGGTGTTGGAACTTGTGTTAACTATTATGATTGTACTATTTGCGAGGTGCCAGGATAGCTTTCGAGTATTTAGATTCGCAGATCGTCTGCAGGAGCGGAGATCACTGATATAGGCAGGCAGAATACCACGGAATTGAAACAACTGACTGGCGCGATAAATTGATAGTCCACGAATCTGCCGTTATTTTCAACTTGGTGGTCTCACCAATCATCTTCTAGAGCCATAAGGGACGGCATTGACAATTTTGCGGGTGATTCATTAATCTGAAAGCTATGATATATACTTCGTATACTTCATTATTATAGCCAGTTCTCCAACTCCTTTACTACCTTACTCCATTCCTCACGATAATAATTTTTCCGAATTTGGGACAGAAGAACGTTCCTTGCTCATTCAATGTTGCCATCTGCAAAGTACTGGTATTAAGCCAATTCTTTGGCAGGAAAAAATGCCGTTTCACGTCGCTGGAACCTGCGTCAATCTCCCAGGTACAAAGCCAGTAGTCCTTGTCGAGGAACACAATCCGGTCTTGGAAGGTGCCTATCAATCTTTTGACTTGGCAAGATAGTTCCACTTTCCAGGAATGGCTGAGCGACGACGTCGCGAGTATCGATATCTGCAGGCCATCAGATATCTGGGAGGGGGACGACCTCGTAGACAAGATTCCTCGCATCTTTCGTCAAGGTGAGTTTTCTAACGGTTCCATTCGGCTCGTTGGGAGGACCAACTTCGGTTGACGGTGGGTGGCTAGCATCGCTGCATTCTAGCGTCGTCCATTTGTACGGGCAGACGACCTCATCATAAACCAAAAGAAGCATTTCAGCATTCATTGGGTCTGCGATCCATTTGCCCACGCGTACTTGCTCACTTTGCCTTGAGCATAGTTCTTTTTTGCCTTTAATATTCCATACAATATCTTTCGATGGCGTGGAGATCAGCAGCAGCTTCTCATCATTGCTAAAGACAAACTGCTCCACAGCTTCGCTGATTCGTATATCCAGTACGGGGAATATGGCCCATTTTCCAGCCTCTTTTACTTCCAGTCGTTTAGATATAACGCGCCCCGAGTCATCACTCGAAACGATGTACCTTCCGGATTTTGACCAAACAAGTGATATAACTGTACTTGTCGCAGAGTAGCCACATACTTTACGGACTTTCGTGCCCCCAACAGCTTCATGAATGGCAACCGTTCCATCTTCTTTGCCACAACAATAATACTTGTCATCCGGACCGACCGAAAATGCTGTCACTTGATTTTCGCTGCTCTCATCCTGTGAAATAACCGGTTCTGTTGCAGCAAAACTCTCCGCCATGCTTGAGGCATCTTCGAGATCCTGCTCGTCTGGTCGGACAAGTGCATCCGGTTCCCACACGTTGCACATGGAGTCCCTTGTATCGTAGAACCGTTGACCACTCGGACCAAAAGCAATATCTCGAATAAATTCATTGCCATTGACTAATCGGTAAATCAGCTGCATCCTCGGGAATGTCCAGACGCTCATCGTCCCAAAATTATCGCTGGTTAGGAGGAAGCCTCCGTCGGCACTGATGGTCATTTCCCGGGCATTTATATCATGATACCTGCCGTATTGGATTTGTTCCTCGTCATATAGGTTCCATTCAAAAATCTCTGTTCCGAGGCAAAGAATAAGGATGGAGTTCCCATCTGATTGCCACTTCACCTGTTCAGGGGCGCTCAAGGCATCAGAGCTTCCCGTGACCTTGCACCTCTGAGGCCGCAGGGACTGCGTCATGTCCCAGACCATGAGTGGGTTCCCTCTCCAAGCAATTGCTATCTTTTTCAGGTCGGGGCTGATGGCCATCAGCGATGGACAGCCTTGAAGCTCTTGTAGAGAGTCTCGAGCCACCCATTGTGATTTTATAGATAGCGAAGTTAAATCGTAGGTCGTTACGGAGCAGTCATCAAGGCCAATAATCAGTTCCGAATCTGTGGGCCCAAATGAAATAGCCATCGTGCGGCCTTCTGCTGACTTCGGTAGACGGTATTGTTCTTTCCCAGAAGATATATCCCATATCCGGTACGTCGAAGTTCCTGCCGTCACAAGGCGAGTTCCAGCTCTATTAAGCACCATCATTAAAACATATTCTTCGTGATGTAGCCTTCTTGCCTCTTCGCAAGTATCTGCATACCACACCACAGCTGTTCCATTGCTGCAGATCAAGGTAATAAAATATGCATCAGTCGCCAGCACCTTGGAAGCAATCATATCTTCTCCAACATTAACACTTGCGAGACAGTCGCCCCAACCATCAGGCGGTAGCCCAGCAACCGAAACCGCGTTGCTCTCCGAAACTTTGTAGGTAGTGCCAATTATAGACTGTTGAGGGCAGAACGGCGGAACTAATCGGTAGATAGACGGTGGATGTTGCACTAGATTCCTGCCAAACTTTCCTACAACGTGAATAAAGTCGTTTGCCCATGACTCGAACATGTTTGCGGTATGGTCGTTTTGTGGCTCTCGCAGACTTAGCAAGTTATTGTTGAGATCAACATTTGAGCCTCGCGATCGTTTTTTGGAGTATGCTTTCAGATACTGGGCAGACCTTGTTAAGTGTCTCAAATTGCCCAACACTGCAATGGCCTCAATCCAAGCCAATGAATACTTATTCAAGAATGTTTCTAGAGCCATCCTGAGCTCTTCTGATCTGGACGACGATTTTGACACATGGTAAGCCCAGTACACTGTCGCATATCCTAGTAAAGGATGCGATTTTTGAATGACTGATAGCCCATTCTGTCCTGGTTTGTGATCTGCTCTTGCTTTTGCCATTTGGTCGTCTTTTAGAACAATTCGCCAGTTGTCACTAGAAAGATATTTTAAGCACACAATGGCAATATGCTCATGTCCTTCGCGAGGATTGATGAATGGCGGGCTATCGCCTATGTTATTAAGAAGAAAACTCCGTGTGGTGCCATGGAGAAGTGCAATCATCGAGTCCTCCACAGCAATGAAGTGACCACATAACTGGGCAATGGTGTTCTCCAGGCGGACAAATCCTTGAAATTCGGGTTGGAGTGCTATCTGAAGTTCGGCCACTGTGAGAGGCCTCCAGCAGCAGATTGCCCAAGTTAATATCCTTTTCGCCATACGTTGGAGCCTTGGCGATTGATGCTTGATCGTATCAAGCATTTGTTGATATAATGATTCCATTCCTTTTGGCACTTCAGTTAATACGTTCTGAATATCTTCCTTTGTGTGCCAATTATCCTGTAATGTTTCGAGCACCACTTTTACCCAGAGAAATGACCCGGACGCCTTGGCTAAAACTTGATTGATTATGTCCACTTGAAATTCCGGGTCGTCAGGTAGAGCACTGCTCACTACGTCGTGGACGTAGGTTCGAATGTCATCGGCAGTATCTTCTTCGTGGAGGAAAAGCGTTGTTAAACAATTTGCAACTGACGTTGACGGTATCTTCATAGGTCGACTCGTCAGGAATAATTTAATAGGTACCAGTGATTGTATCCTCATCATACATCCAATAAGTTCGGGCGATTATGCTTCGTTTATCCCATCTAGAACCAGAAAAAGCGGTTTCCGTAGCTTTAATTTGAACAGTATGCCTTCAAATACTTTCTCCCATATCAAGTTGAAGCTCTGCGTCTGCGAGTTAAATTGAATGCCAGAATCCTCGATTAAATTAGAGAGATGCTTTCTAAATTCTTCGTTCGTTTGTGCCAGTTGAAACGCTACCGACCGCAGGCAATACGCTGCCGTTCGTTTTAATTGATGGCTTGAGGAGAAGAAATGATAAGCGCACTCCTGATCGTGAAATTTAAGATGCTCAATCACGCTTTTTGACAAAGCTGTTTTGCCTGTGGCAGGTAGACCGACGAGCCAAAATATGTTTGGCGTCATTGATGGTGCTGATTCAAGCCAGTTTGCAAATCCCTGTCTTGTAATTATCCACTGGCATGTTCCGTCAAGGGTCTTGTTCCGCAGCACGGTAAGGTCGGCCTCAGCGGAGCCTCGAATTCCAAGGGCTACTTCAAGTTGCTTGAGGTCAATATTGCTGGTTTGTCGGCTCTGAATAATATCAGGCCGCAACTTTCGGAGCCCAGACGCCCAGTGCTTCAGTATGTTCTTCACGGTAACGTAGTTTGCGTCCACTGGGCTCTCAAACTTGCAAATGCTGTGGTGATCTGCATTTAAAGGCATTGACGTTTCTTGGGGATATCCCAGTATCCCGGATTCTTTTTCTACGATCTTAACAAACAGTCAGAATATTCTCTGTTGGGTTGTGGAAGCTGTAACTTACAAGAACTTTAGTGACGCCGAAGCTTGTTTTCTTAGTCTCAAAAAAAGAGGCAAGCTGCAGTTCTTCGCAACAAGTGCGAAACTGCTCATTTATATCTTGTAGTGAGCTCGATTGAGTGTCGAGTTCGGCAACATAGGCTTTGGGCGCCCCTCCGAGGGGAGCCGTGGACAATATATTGTTGAGCATCTTGGCATATTGGGCACCTCGGTGAGGCGTTGCCAGAAACAAAATTCCATAAACTTGGGCAATGAGACTCGAGTATTGTTTGTCGTGCTTCCCTAAGACATAGGCCTTCTTAACCACCAACCCCCCCATAGAATGTGCAACGAAGATAATTGGTTTTGACCCAATCGGCAAGAGATTGTCTAGTCCATCTCTAACGCCCCGTGAAAATGTTAACATAGAAAAGAGTAGGTCCTTTGCAAAATCTATTGTATTCAAATTGGTAGCAGCACCCTTGAAATTTGAGTTGTATCCAAACGAGAAAATCCGGAAGGGGGACAACTCTTCCTCGTCAGGTAGCCAGGATGGCCAAAAGTAGGAAACATCTCTCTTCCAGCTCCATGTTCTCAACGCTGTTCCGCCTAGCCCGTGAACAAAAATTATATCCCCAGCGGGTTCAGAGCTGTCACAAAGAAGCTGCAGCCCTAAAAGATCAGGGGATTCATTGTGAGAGGAGACCGCAGTTTGACTATTCGAACGTGTAAATGTTGAATCTGCAACAGAGTTGTGCCTTCCTAACTGATTGTCTGGGCCAAATGGAGAATCGATGGAGGCTATAGAGCTTCTGCCTCTGGCGCGGAAGAGTTGCGGACTTGTAGCTAATACACTACTAGTAGCACTCGAGTTTTGGTCCGAGTTGCTGAGTTCTGAGAGCGCCTCATTCCCCAAGTTTCGTTGGCGGGAGCCGATGAGGGCAATTTTGCGCATCTATATGTTTGTTTTCGTAAGCCTCCCCTCAAGATACATGCGAACGTCAAAAAAAATGGGGAGTTAGAGGATGTTTTAGCTAACCATATCTCCCATTTCTTAGCTGAGGACCCAAGAGGTAGTAACAAGTGTTATGGGTTACATTGATACCCGTAAGTCTACGAAGTTACTGTTTTCTCCGCATATAGCGCCCAATCTACATAGCAGTATGGCCCGTCTCATGAAAGTCGTCGGCGTGGAAAATTCGTTGTGAGCATGAGCTGTGCAAGAAGTCAAACGCCCGTGGCAGTTTGTCCAAAAGCTACAGAAGTTAGTTGGGGAGAAACGCGAGGTCTCCCTTACCCTTCATATCCTCGCAACCACAAGGATACGCAGACGCCTCGGCCGCCATATCTTCAACATTTGGGCCTGAAACCGGTGCGGCCCGTCTAGGGGTCGCGGATGCCAATGTGTCAATACGTTATAACAGGGATGTCGATGCCAGCGCCCCATTTTAGCAACAAATACGCCCCACCCACGCGTTGAAAAGGCTTGGCTGGCGGCTAGACAGCCTGGGAGTGATGGATTGGCGGGGATAAGCGGAGACCCGCCCCGGTCAGGAACAAACCGCATTCGACTAAAGGTTTGTACTCTGCATACTGTCCGTACTATTGGCGGGCGGCTTCACAGAATGCACTTTATATTACTTAGATAGCTATTGGATACTCGGTTGCACGATGCCCCGCCTAACAGCATCATGCACGATAATCCTTCCCCCACCCCTCGCCAGCAAGTCAAAGGCTATTCTCCTCCAGTGACAATGTCGAGCTAGATATGGCACCAGACATGGCATATCTTACTACGATAATGCGATGCGAAGTTACGCATCAGCACCGTTTCTATTACTTATACCTCCCTGCCATCTCTACTTTCATGTTTCCTGATTGAATATCAAGTATTTTGTATTATTTACTACTACCATACAATATGTCACAGGCCGAGATTCTTGAGATACTGGGGAACATTCCTAATGTTCACAGTGGCGACGGCATAGACCCGGTAGACGCCACTTCAACGGAGCCTTCTCTTGACCCGGAGACTCTTAAGATACTGAGAAACATTCCTAATGTTCACAGTGGCGACGGTATAGACCCAGTAGACGCTACTTCAACGGAGCCTTCTATCGACCCGGAGATTCTTAAGATACTGAAGAATATTCCTAATGTTCGCAGTGGCGATGGCCTAGATCTAGTAGACGCTGCTTCAAACGAGCCCTTTCCTGCCCTGGAGCTTCCTGAGATTCAAGAGAGCATTTCTAATATCCGTATCGGTGACGCCCAGCGGAAGCTAGAGACCACTCCATCCGAGCCCTTTCCCCTTCCACAGACGACCGGAGCATACACAGTGGACAGTAGTGTTGTTGCAGGTACGTTTATCCACATAGAATCAGAATCTTCGTACTCACTGTAGCATCTTACAAGCCTTCCCAATTCCCGGCACGAAAGTTCTCCACGCACTCAGCTACGGGGAGTCATTATGGGGAAAGACGGCAAAGATTATTGCCCAGTTGCCTTCTGGGGCAACTGAGAATTACTTTCTCAAGGTTATATAAACCAAAATATAAACATGGAAACAGCGGCTCATTCATAATGTCTAGGTCGTCACTCTTGGGGAGACTGGCCGTCATATGTGCGAAGGAGAATTCGAATCTCTCAGCGCTATATATGCTGTGTCACCGGGCTTTGTTCCCAAACCATATGCATGGGGGAAGTATGACACGACTGCGACGGATAACAAAGACATATATTTCCTCTTAGCGGAGTTCCGGGACGTCGGAGAGCAGCCAGCTGATCCTGTGAAACTGGCTGCTCGCCTGGCAGACATGCACCAGCGTTCAATCTCTCCCACAGGAAAGTTCGGCTTCCATATTTCGACTTGCCATGCGAAGATTGCTCAAGCTGTTAATACATGGGAAGATTCATGGTGCACGCTGTACTCAAACCATCTTGGTCATGTCATGGATTTAGCCAAGCCTGTCCTTCAGTGGGCCGAGTTCGACATCGTCTGCAAACTGACACTTGAGAAGGTCGTTCCAAGGCTGCTTCTACCTCTTCAGGCAGACGGCCGTGTTCTCAAGCCGTCCCTTATCCATGGCGACTGTTGGGATGGTAACACGGCAACAGATATGAACACAGGTGAAGCATTCGTGTTCGATGTGTGCTCATTCTATGGGCATAATGAATACGACACTGGGAACTGGAGGGCACCTAGGCATCGACTTAGTAAATTGGCGTATATCAAGAATTACAAGAAATGTTTCCCTGTTTCCGAACCAGGTTAGTCTTCTGCGAATAACCATAAGCTAAGAGTACTTGCTAATGAACCGTGTGATAAACAGAGGAAGATTGGGACGCCCGCAATCTTCTCTACTCACTGACATTTAACATTGGCAATACGATCTATATCCCGGGATCTAGCCAGAGACAAGTGTGAGTAGCCCCAGAAATATAGATAGGCAAGGGAACCCGCTAAATATTTGGCAAATTCAGGGTCTATGATGATATGACTACACTTTGTGGGATGTTCTGCCCTGACGATCTCAAACAAGAGCTTACTGCCCTCCGCATATCTCAAAACAAGGCAGGTCACTTGGCAAACTCAATTGACGTTGCCAGCGGTTATGGCGAAGAAACGGAGGAAGAGGAAGAAGAGGAGGAGGAGGAGGAGGAAGATGACGATGAAGTAGATGGGAAAGAGAGTATGAAGGCGTACCAAGCTCGAGTTCAGGCAGACGTGAAAGAGCGTATAAAGCCGAACCAAACTCGAGTTCAGGTAGACGTGAAAGAGAGTATCGAGCCGAACCAAACTCGAGTTCAGGTAGACGTGAAAGAGAGTATCGAGCCGTACCAAGCTCCAGCTCAGGTAGAGGCAGTGTGACTAAGGACCTGCTATTTATCCAGGTATCTTTTATATAGTTGTTCGAAGTTTAAATACTCCACGCTATATAAATGCCATTTATTCGCTATCTAAATCTACTATTATCTATCTAGGGCATCGCCTTGAATTGGTATTCCTCGTAAGGGAAATCTTCCAGGGTAGCTAGTTTAACAGCCCAGCCATCGTTGACATTCCCAAGCTGCCATTCATCTCCTATGGGAACCAACCCAGTTCTGCCCGCCAGCACCTCATCGGCTCGCTTTTCATATTCAGCCGCAAGGCCTGGATGTGGAACCCAAACGACTCTCATTCCCGCCCTTCTTCCTGCTTCAACTCCTGGTACGCTGTCTTCAAATACCAGACATTCCGAGGGCTTGATAGGCTTTTCGTCATCACCAAGACTTTCATTAATTACTTGCAGAGCAAGTAAAAAAATATCTGGGGCCGGCTTTCCCCTGCCATCTTGGAGTCTCGGGTCATCTCCAAGAATTCGTCGATTCTCGTCAAAGACGCTAAATATCTCCTTCGTTTCAGGCCTTGAGGTCTTTAACTCATAATTTCTTTTTTCACTGCTTGATGCTAGCGCAATATGAACCTTGTTCCCATCCACATTATACGCAGATTTGAGGTCCGTCAATAGCGTTTCGACACCTGGCAAAGGCTTGCAGAAAGGGAAATGCAAGCTCTGTTGCTCTTTTTGCTCGCATTTAAATTGCTCGCGAGAGATAGGCAGCTGAGCCCAGCGGTGAAACTCGTCGCCGGTGGATGAACCCGGGACTCCCATGAGTTTAGCTTTAACAGACCATGGCAAGTGTGGTCTGCCATGCTTTTCAAGTACGTTATTCGCGCAAAGCGTGTACATATCCTCCTTTGATAATTAGCAGATATTAAAAATATATTGTAAAACTTACTGTATTTATGAGCAGACCATCCATATCGAAAATGCACGCCCGCACAGGTGGGAAGCTATCAGGCCATCAGTGGGGATCTTTGGACAGTGCGGGGAGCATTACCCTGCCATTTTTTCTGACATTGCTCAATAGATGTTCAAATTCTAGTTGTTAAGAAGTATCCAGATGCGATTTATAAAACAGAGGTTGAGGATACAAGTCAAACGGTTTACTCTTTATGTGGAACCTCTCAACTCTAAATAATGCATGAATCCTCGCTTGCCAATCACTGCTTGGCAGCCACGTCAATTCAGGTCTTGATCCACTTCCAGGCCCTCCTGGAATGAGAAACCCATTATAAGCCGAACTTTTAGATAGAGCTGGATTTTATTTTATTTGCAACTATCGCCGAAGCTATACCGTAGAGGCGCAGCCAGACGCTGCCGCCGACCAAAATGAAGGTCGGCGGTTACGTTGTTGGATCCAACACTCGCTTCGCTCAACCCAACACGACGGCCAGGCGTAAAACCAAATACAAATAGTCGCAACGTCTCGCAAGCCCCAAGAAATTAAATGTTCGACAATATATCACAAGAAGCGTGTTTAATCAACTACAATCCCAAGTCAGAGTCAGATTCTTAGCAAGTATATCAAAAATCATTGTTCGTTGCCAACATTATCACAATGGACCAGCGTGCAGACAGCCATTCCGAGGATACGGAGGAACCCAAAGATGAAAAGCCATATTCGCTCATAGGAACACAGTTACTCGCTTTAGGTAGATAACAGCCGTATTTTTTTCGTTTATACAATTGACCGAGTGTACTTTAGGTTCTTTTCCACTGTCAGAGGGAGTAGCTTGGGCGACGATTTTCCCATACATCTATTCCATGGTAAAATCATTGTCCGGGCCAGACTCAAGCGATGACAATATCGCTGTCTATGTTGGAATTATGGTATCCGTTTTCACTTTTGGGGAGTTTGTTGGAGCCTCTCAGTGGGCGAAGGTCAGCGATTGTATTGGCAGGAAGCCAACAATAATGATCAGTTCAATGGGAGCTGTATTTTCAGCACTCCTGTTCGGATTTTCAACGTCGCTGCCTATGGCGATAGCTGCAAGAGCTTGCGCAGGTCTGTCAAATTTAAAATCGGGTGTTATTCCAACCTTTGTTGGAGAATTAGTGAAGAAGAACGAGCAAGGTATGACTAGTCGTCAGTCTGTTAATTTTGCTGCGTGGACCTAATACTATTATTTACACTATAGTCAAAGGTTTCTCTGTCACTCTAGTTCTTCGAGACCTTGGGTATGTCTGAGTATACTGATGTATTACTTCAACTAATAATTCCAGGAGTATCATCGGACCGATAATTGGGGGTTACCTGGCCGAGCCAGTCAAAAATTATCCTTCTCTCTTCTATGAAGGCACAATATGGGACAAGTTCCCATACTTGTTACCAAATCTCGTCGTCGCAATGTTTCTTCTGAGCAGCTGCGCCCTCAGACTGACTTGCTCGGAAGAAGTCCACCCTGAATTATGGGACCAAGTTGATATCAGATGGACGTTGGTGGGCCGTATTCGGAATACCTTGGCTGGAAAGGGCTGGGAATCCGACGAAAACACATATGCTCATATTAGATCTGACGAAATAGAAGCTGGGTTCCCACTGAGCTCGGCATCCGTGGCCGTAGCCCTTGAAGGGCTTGGGGCAAAACCTCCGTCGGCACACATAAAGCTTCAGATGCTCTCGATCGCTATCCAGGGATTTCTCAAAATTTCAACTCTTGCCATGCTGCCAGTCTTCCTGGCGACACCGTCAAATCCCAATCCACCGCAGAACTCAAGAGACTTTGACGTGATCAAAGGAATGCTGGGGGGCAAGGGCGGATTTGGACTCGACACAATAAGCACCAGCAAAGTCCTTCTCTCCCAAGCTGCAGTTTGCATTGTCGGCCAAATACTCCTTGTGCCAGCAATCATTTCTAGGCACGGTCCGCTTCATAGTTATAGAGTGGCAGTGTTCATACTACTTTGTATTTACTACCTATTGCCATTCACTGCTAATTGGACTTCCTGGACTGGTATGCCGACAATGTTGATCATCCTCTGGGTGTATCCCCTAGCAAGTAGTCTGGCAACCACATGTTCAGCAATTCTGTACGCTTCCCTCTCAGATCTGGAACAACACTCACTTACTTTCGCACAGAATTACAAACACGGTGCCTTCGTCTATGTATTTGGCGAAAGTCAATGGAGCCGCGGCATCACTTGGATGCCTCGCACGCACGTTAGGCCCTGTGGTCTCAGGGCCACTGTTTCGATTGGGACTTCAGACGGGTTATGTTGGGCTTCCCTTCTGGTTATTTGGTGCTGTTACAGGTCTGGGTGGGATTGTATCTTTATATCTAACTGATCACGCTTGAGACTCGCCTCTGTTATTCTGTCCCTTATAGAAAAAGCATAATGCTATAGCATCACAAATAGCTGTTCTAGAATAATTAGACTTTCGGAAATTGCTTGTGTGGACGCTTGAGCCAAAGACAAGAAGCACACTTTTGCGGTAAATTTATCATAAAGATCCTTGCGGCTTTGGTTGCGATCAATGGTTTGTTGTATCCAACATACCATTTAAACCGATCAGCGGATGTTTCGGGATAGCGAATGTTGCCAGCGGCGATTATATAGTCGCCGAACTTGCCGAATTAGAGGCATACAGTAGCGCTTATGGGAAATACTTCTAGGGGTATGTTACAATCATACCATAGTACAGGGAGGGGTTTACCTCTGGTGTCCGTTCCAGCTTCAAGATTTGTAGACGAGCAGCGGATATTTCAGAATAGTGAATGTCGCTATCGGATGCTTCGAGATAGCGATGTCGCCAGCGGCGATTATATGGTCGCCGAACTTCGCCGAACTCGCCGAATCAGAGGCATACAAGTAGCGTTTATGGGAAATCTTACATTCTCCACGTGGATCACACACTCTTTATCCCGTTTTTAATTTTGTCCTCTGTGTTTGTAACGTTTTTCAAAATACAAATCATATCAAATTCGTGCTGTGGGTGATATTATATAATGATCGATTACCTTTGTATATACCTGTTTGTTCCTAAAATATACGTCAATAACTTGACTTATCTATAATCGTCTCCCTCTACGTCGTCACAATGAAAATTATTCTTACCGGGTCCACCGGCATTATTGGCAGTGCAGTGCTTCAGCAGTGCCTCCAAAATCCCTCCATAACATCTATCATTGTTCTCTCACGGCGCCCACTTTCCTCTCATTTCTCATCCCCAAAGCTGAAAGTGATAATTCTCGACAATTTTACAACCTACCCTGACGACGTCCTAGCACAGCTTGATGACGCCCGAGCATGTATCTGGTACTGCCCCATCTCTGTTCCTATGCTCAGATAGACTAACGCGCCAACAGGGCCCTAGGAGGAACAGCGGGCAAATACCCAGACGTCGAGACGGCGCGAGAAGTCAATATCGAGTACCCCCTCGCAGCGGCTACAGCAGTAATCGCGGGCCTTCGTACAAAAAGACACGATGGCGAAAGGTTCCGTTTTCTCAGCGTAAGTGGGATGGCAGCTGTGAGGGATATGAGTAAGAAGTTATGGATATTCAAAGACAGTCGGCAGATCAAGGTATGCTTGTCTCCTCGCCCCCCGCAACTCAAACCACAATATATCTGAGGAGGACCTGAGACCTAATAAGGGCGAGCTCGAGAACCGTATAATTGATCTTGCGGAGAGGAATCGGGGCAGTATTGAAGTATACTTAGCGAGAGTGGGAAGTGTGATTCCGAAGGGGGATCGTATTCTCTCAATTATTGGACCACTAACGGCAGGAATTCAGCCGATTATTTCGTCCGATGAACTTGCGGTTGCAATGGTGGATATTGCGCTCAATGGAGCTGAGACTGAGCTGGTTTTGCATGAGGAGTTGGTGGCCCGAGGGAGAGTATCGGTAAAGGGCAGCAGTTAATTGCTTCGTGTAACTGCAGCAGAGAGGAAATACCGCCACCATCACAGCCTGCTCATACGGATGACACTCAAGCGGATGTGATGATGCTTGACTGACAAACTAAAGATTCTGCAAACAAGATTGTCCCAAGTGTTCTTGACTTAGGGTTGGACACTTAACCGTAGTTTAAGTCTATCTAATTTTAGCGGCACGCAACAGTTATTCTATCTGGTCGACTAATATGTAAGAAAATGAGGCCAACATACCATTAAAACCCAATCCAAGTTCCCACACAAACCTTCACGCTGCCAGCGCCTCTCCAACAAGCTTCACAACCCCCTGTGCACACCCATACGATCCCTGATATCCCCAGCCTCCATGCCCATAATTATGCACCACCCAGAGTCCCCCAATCTTCTCCTTCTCAACTCTCGCCCCGTCCTCCCTCACAGGCCTCAAGCCAACCCCATGCCTAACAACACTCAATCCCTCGACCCCTTTCCCCCCAGCAAGCTCCGGACACACCTCCACAGCCCTCTTCATAATCCTCGCCGCAATCTCCATATCCGGTGCCGCCTCCCAACTACCCACTTCATACGTCCCACCGAGCACAGTGCCACCCCCAGCCGCGCGCTGCATGATATAGCACAGCTCATCCGGCCCATCGTCGGTGCCTGATGTTGCAATCATAAGATTTGCCTCATTCCTCACAACAACCGTCTGGCCACGCGCTGGAACAACCGTGGCATCCATCACACCACCAAGCTTCGATGCTAGGAGACCAGTGCAGTTCACCACGAGATCTGCGGGTTTGCCAGAGTGGTGCAGCGATGCTGCGTCAGCGATGTGGGAAAGCTCTGCACGAGATATGCGGGCACCGTGGGCGAGGCATTGGCTGGCGAGATAGGGAAGGTAGAGGGCAGCGTTGATGCAGACGGAGGAGTGGCGGAGGCCGGTGTCGTAGCCGGCGGGGAGCTCGAGGGGGGTGAGGAGGCGGTAGTCGGGGACTACGTCTTTGTACCAGGGGTTTGGGATGGCGGCAAGGCTCATAGTTGCGCCGGCCTTGAGGTCTTTAGAACGGTTGAAGAGAAAGGAGTCTGGAGGGGGTTAGTTGGTAGGTAGAAGTGGATGGAAGGGGGTGTTTGCCTTGGATGTGGATTCCTGCTTCTGGAACTTCCTTGGCTAGGCGGTAGAGCTCAGGGAAGGTGTGTCTCTCCCAGGGATTCTCAACATTTCTGTGTCTGAATGCCGGTCAGTGGCTATCAGGTGGGGGAAGTGATTTGGCCAGCTTACGGGGCAAAGTTCGCTCCAGCCCATGGGGATGTATATTCGATATCATAGTCACCGGGCATATGTTTGGCTACTATCGTGACGCTATACGCGGGGTTCTTGGAGAGAAGGAGCGCAGTGGTGAGTCCAGAGACGCCAGCACTATGCAGCGTCAGGATAGCTCCTCTCTCAGGAAGAGTTTCTTATAATACGCACCCAACAACGACAATGTTCGCCATAGCTCAGATGAAGCAGTAGTGTAATCCTACGTTCTAAATTGACACTTATTGTTAAATGTAGATGGATATGCTCTGCCTTCTTATGACTACCACAGTGCGGGGTGAATAGAGGTGATATGGGTGCCTGTTATAAATGATAATTCCCTGACAGAAAGTATGTGGTACCTCTTCTTCCTCACGAATCGTCGGCGAAGTGGAAGTAGAGTTACCCCACCCTGGAGTACTACTAGACTATGGGGAAAGAAAGCCCCGCATACTCCGAAAAAGGAGGGTGATATAAACACGTGATCTGGCTAAATTTGGAGTGGCGATGACGTAGCAGATGGCACCCGTTGCTCTCCCGCCTCAGACCAAATAGCTATCAAGGTGAGTGCAGCACTTCCAGCAAGCTCAGAGCTGTTCAATTCCCAGATATACGACAGAAATGTCTGCTACTTCTGCTTACTATTTTCATACACGTCGAAAGGACCTATGAAGATGATCGCGTCTGACCAAGACACAACAAAGCACCTGCACGTGAGTATAGATAAGAATCTCGATAAGAATTTTATGAAGGCGGTATACGGTATTTGGTATGCGGGTTTCTTTCCGTGGTAGTGGAGCTCTGGTTACCGTCAAACTTCCGAGACCCGTCTCATCCGCCAGTGCTTTGACTTAAACTGGTGATGTATCAGTCCACTGTTGAGCAGTAGTCTGACGGGGGGCAAAAAGGGGCTGGATGTCTCGGAAATTTGATCAAAGGGCATCGGGTCATGTTTTCATATTTTGCGGTGAATCAGGGATTTGGAGAAAGTTGGAAGTTCAAAGTCCAGAGCGGCACTCACACTAAAAAGAACTAGAATGCAAAAACAAACCGGGAGCAAAAGCTAGTTTTGTCCACTCTGCATTTAGAGTCTCTGTGAGTGGCGCTTGGAGAAACTTAAGAGGCCAGAAAAATGTGTTAAAAAGTTAGACTTCTTTTAGCCTTTGCACACGTGAAGTATGTCTCGGTGACATACTAACATTCACTTGGGACTCTGACTCCATTCAGTCTCCTGATGTGGTCTGCGTGCTCTTGAATGTCATTCTCATAACCTCTCAAGTAGTCGTCGAAGCTGTTATATAATCCCCAAACAACAGACCAACACGAATAAATCAATAGATTAAGTTAAATGAAGACTCTCCGCCCGTGATGAAATAATGCATATCGCTTACTAAGCCAACCCTGGTGGTTTTTCCGGCCAAGGTGGTCAGTACGGGGTACTTTTTGTAGTCGAGGTGCTAAAATGGTACTTCGCTCTAAAATGTGACGCGGTTCTACTCCTTGTCAAGGAGCAGAAACCCCCAAACTTACAACTAGAGCTTGGGAATTCGCTTTGGACCTCGCCATTTACCATACCACTTCCTTAGCCTCGTTATAGTTGAAGACTGGTCATTTTCAAAATACACCAGCTCTATATATTTGCATCTTCAAAAACCTCCCCCTTGATGCAGTCTTCCAACGCAACACCGCCGACCGTACCACTACTTTCCACTACTCGTCCACTGTCTTGTTCACCAAAATGGCCAACAACCACGCGGGCGAGTTCCCGTTGTTGGCTGCCCACAACCTCTACGCCGCCGAAATCAAGGGAGATGGTGAGTTTGCTCTACAATATGTTTATTAAGATGTTCTGATTGCTAACTATATTTAGGGAACTGCCTCTTCAATGCCCTTTCCGACCAGATTTATGGCGACCAAAGTGAACACAACAAGATAAGAGCTCGCGTGATAGAATACATGAGGGAGCACGCCGTCTACTTCAAACAATTCATCGAGGTGCTCCCAGGTGGAGGCCAACGCCGAAACCCCAAGAGGAAGAATGCAAACGTATACTCCACGCCTACAACTTTCACTCCGCCGACGCAAGATGAAATCGACCGTGTGTTTGAGACACATTTGGGGTCCATGGCCCGCGGTGGAACCTATGGAGACAACATGGAGATTTCAGCTTTCACTTCAGTTTATAAGGTCGACGTGAAGATATACCAGCGCGACTTTGCATATATGATTACTGCCCCAGAAGATGGGACCGTACATCCGGTCGCTCACATCGCATACCACGTAAGTACCACCGAGGAAGCCGGCCCTCCCCATTTGTAACATTTCACTAACAACCTCACAGACGTGGCAGCACTACTCCTCGATCCGCAATACGGACGGCCCCTACACTGGCCTTCCCAACGTCCACGAAAAACCTCTCACACCTGAGGAAGAAGCCGCCAACCAAGCTGCCGCCGCTCAAATGCCCCAGGTCTTCCCCTGGATGGTCAACGTCGTCCAGCAATCACTACCCTACCTCACCGACGAAGGGACCATAACTCGCATCCTCGAAGCACATAAAGGCAACATAGACGCTGCCGTGGGCTCACTCCTCGACGCCGAAGACGACGCCAGCATCTCCTCGCAAGACGGCAGCGCCAGCACCGAACGTGACCCCGACTCCGACGATGAAGATCTCTCCGCCCCAAATAAGAAGCAAGACCGACGCATGAGCCGAGCTACGCGTGCCGTCCGCAAAGCAAAGGCTGAAGAACGCCTCGCCCTCGCCATCGAGGCCGCTGGCCTCAACTCTGAAGCCGATACTACCGGCCCCTCGGACCACATCGCCGTCGGGGCACCTTCTACCGACCGCCCGCGCAAGAAACTCATTCCAAAATCTCGACTGAAACACAAGACTGAAGAGGGCATGTCCGATTCTGCGTCAGGGACATATTCGCCGTCGTGTTCATCTGGCGCGTCGTCGGCGTCACCCAGCCGCTCGTCGAGCGTTGGCCCGACGCTGCCACCAAAAAACAATATCAAGCTCGTCGTCAAGCCACCCCCAGTCGTTCCGAAACGTATCACGGCACGTGAACGCGGAGATCTCAAGAAGGCGGCACAAAAGGCAGCGCGGAAAGAGAGCAAACGTGCCGCAGCTGCAGGGACGGCAAAGAAGGTGGACATCAAGAGCGAGGCACCAACATCAGCACCGGTGCCATCACCGTCACCGCCCACTGAACTTGGCATGGGGATACGCACGTTATATATCTGAGAATCCCACGCACGGTCGCAGGGACATTTTATTTTCTTTCATTCTCGGTTTTGGATTTGGAGTTAGAAAGACTGGGGCGGCATAGCGATTGATCAGGCCGGACTGGGGAACATGGGTTTTTTACATTTGGGGGCGTTTTTATCACGGGGGCAAACGCATGACACAATGAGCGAGGTGCATGGGGCCAGCATCTGAAATGAGCGAAAGGCATAACGGCAAACGGTTTTTGCACGCCGATAACAGCGAGGGATTTGTTTAATTATTTTTGGGTTAACCGGAATTTTCGGGGATGGGGTTTTTTCTTAAAGGGGGTTTGTTGAGCATAGAAGTGATGGCTTTGAAGAGCTCGGGACATCACGTGGGGTTTGGCGTTGGGTTGTGAATTCGTATAGAGGGGAGTTTGGGGAAGAGACAAGCTGCAATATATATTGGCAGTCGTCTTGCGAGAGTTGAAGCGCGAATAGAGCGGGTGATACGCGGGTGCATATAGCGAACTTCAGCAATGAGGGAATGGAGATCTTTGATAACCATGCATTTCTGCCTTTCTAGATGACTTTGCCGTACTCTGGACGCGTGGCTTTAATTTACCACTGATTTCCTATTTTGGCTTTAGGATGTATGCACTGATTGTCTGAAGGTTTTATGCGGTGCAAGTTATTGCATGCAGTACCCCGTCTGAGCTATGACGGTCCTGGCCTGACGTGGGAACTTGGTCCATCCAAAAGAGCTTAAACATTATGCAAGGAGCTATTCACAGCACACATAGTCATTAATACAGAGACAAATTCATCACAACGAATGTATTCCTTTCCCTCCTATCTGCCTGGAGCTACAGCACCTTAGTACATAAGCTATCCTGGCTATGTATGTATCTCATTCATCCTCGTCTCTCAACCTCCACCCCTGTCCTGTCCAAAACATACATATCATCTATCATCCCCTTTAGGCAGTAGTCTCCACAGCCTTCGTGATAGCGGCCAGCAGCGCAGGTGGGTTTGCTCCGACGACCTCACCGGCCTTCTCGCCCTTCTTGAAGAAAATGAAGGTAGGCATGGCGCGGATGCCAAGCTCCTGGGCTACATCGGGGACGTCATCGACATCAACCTTGATGAAGTGCGCGTTGGGGAATTGATTGGAGTATCTACAGTCCACTGGTCAGCTCTGCTAGGCGTGAAGGCAAGGGAGGTGCGAGGGCGACTTACTCCACTAGCTTAGGTGAGATAGCCTTGCATGGGCCGCACCACTCGGCGAAGGCATCGAGGACGACGGTGTCGTGCTCCTTGATGGCGGCCTGGAACTCAGCCTTGCTATTCGGAGGTCAGCGTGGTTCTTGGGTGCGTGGGGATGGGGAGGTAGGCTTACGACTTGACGTTGTGGACAACCATTGTTCTTGCGGTGGATGAAAAGGGTCGGAGAGTCTGTATGCGGGTCGTCTTTAGCAGAGTCCTTGGGATGGCGCGGGAGAACATGAAAGATGGTTTTGAAGTAAGTGTCGGGGGAGGAGAAGGAGGGGTTATTATATAGGGCGTGGTGGTGGATGGATGATTGACGGATATGGCTTTTGATGACGCTTTGCGCCAGGACTGGGGGATTTTGCAGCGCTCGCCGCACCGCGTCCGTCCGTCGCTGCTTAGTGATCAAAGGACGGCGGCGGCGGAGATCGGCTCGGCAAGCGAGGATGTGCGAGATTGTTCTATCTTTTCGCAACTCAGGATAGAGACTGGGAGAGTATTTGCTTACAAATAGGTCTTTTGAAGAGCGAGAGAATGTTCAATAATCAGTTTCGGCGTTTGATATGAGGCGTTTGTTTTTGTAGGTGGTAGGTTGTCGAGGTATTTGGAAGGAGGGGTAGTTTTGTATGGATGGAGGGGGGGTTACGGAATTTGGTACTTTGGTACTTCTGATGAGCGAGCTTTGTGCTTACAGAACATCAAGGGCCAGACCTCTATTGGGCACTATGACGTGCGATTACCCGAGACATGTTGGTCACGTGATACTTCAATTTGGATTTCATTAACATGCAGCCTTTCACAGCCACTTCCAATCATTACGACGGATTATTGCACACAACACAAGGGGTGGCGAAGCACTTTTAGCGGATACGACAGGCACCAGAGTGTAAGAATAGCACATAGCATAGCACATAGCACAGAAGGAATATCATAGAACAGCTGCACAGCATATGTGAGATTCAAAACAAAGTGGTATTGTACGACTCCAGCTACACGGGAAAATCCTCCTTGGGATCCCTGCCATACTGGCATTCATTCCTTCCCTCCTCTCTCAAAGGGCCACGCGCAGCAATGGCGCTGGCACAGCACTGCCCATCTATTATTCCCTTTGTCCGTCCCTCCTTCCCCCAGCAGTGCCTCCTTTAAGCCAATCCCTGAGCTAAACAAGCACATAGTGCAAAGTACATTCGGTTTCCCCTTCCCTTCCCAAGCCCAATCCCACTCCAACATACATGGTTTCCTGCCCAGGGCCCGCCAGACTAAGTAGAGCATACGCTAACATTATAGCAAAGAAGCAAGTACTCCAGAGTTCCGTAGTTGGTGTCTGGTTGCTGCCGTTGTGATTGTAAGAAACTGTAATAGCAGGTGAAATCTATAAGCGGATATATATCGAACAGTTAGACGATAAGAAATTGCTTGGTAAAGCCCGTGTGGGGTGAATGTCGGTAGGTTGATATCAGTTTTGATTGCGAGAAGGAGATCGGGCGACTCTGGGTGTAGTTTGGTATGGTGAGAAACTCGGTGACGTAGACGTAGCGATAAATCAAGGGTCCGTAGACCCGAAAACAATGATTGTGAAATGTTCAAATGAGCGTGGGCACCCATAGGGCATTGACATAGGAAATTGCAAAAAGAGTGTGGTGCTAGTCGTCGTCGTCGTCGAGTTTTATCCATTCCAATCCCAGTCCAGTGTCAGTCGTCTCCAAATCGAGCAATCCTTCCTTCTCAACTCAGCCGAGGCTCATCCTCTTTGATTCTCCCGAAGCCCTCGGCTTGAGATCCAGTAACTTCGCGCTCCCGGCGCTGATAGCTCTCATATGTGCCTTCTTGTAGTCGACGCTCGTTGCTCGCTCCAGGCTGCCCTTTCCCACAGGTGTGACTGGGGACTCAGCAGTTTCCGAGTCCTCATCCCCCTTGTGTGGTGTGAGCGGGCTTTCGGCTTTCTCGTCATCGCCAGAATCATAGTCCTGGAAATCGTTCAGCCTGCCCTGCCTTGATGCAGCACGGGGTTCGCGGTGAACGACAGTCGGCGTGCGAGCTACCTCTCCCCACTTGCTGCTTTTTGAAACAGGGCTTCCGAGGCTCTCGCCGTCCTCTTCGTCGCTCGACGGCATCGGGTTACCGCTAATACGGTTGGCCATATTTGACTTGCTGTACATGTCTTCAGGCCCCGGTGTCAAGCGGCTAAAGTACTCGTCCTCGGCGATGCCAAGCTCTTCTGCGGAGTCGGAGAGGTCTCTATACCGCTTTACCAGTGAGCTGTGGCTGTCTCTTGACTGCGAGAGCGGGATCTGGCGCGAGCTTCTTTTCGAGTTCGCCCTTGCGCGCCCAGAGAGCCATGATCCTTCAGAGTCAATGGATGCTAATGACTGCGATAAAGCGTTACTCGGTTCTGGGGACGGCACATCTGCACCGTGACGTCCAGGCGTAGGGGTCTCATAGCGCAGGTGAGAGCGGTGGCCACTTGACGTATCAAGCTGCATTTGTGATGAAGGTTCGGCTGACCTTCGACCACTTGTAATATTCCTCGGAAGCGACCTTTCGATCGGTTGTACTCGTAGAACGTCCAGTTCTGGAGACTGAACCCTCGAATATGGCGGTGACATTGGCAGTTCTGGAAGATCTTCCCTGAAACGTGACATTGTCCTCTTTGGTCCAGGAGGATGCACAATAGGGATTGCGTAGATTACCGTAGCTGGCGGAGGTGCCACGGTAGATTCGCGGGTTGTGTTAGAGAAAGAGGATTGTATTGATGACCGCTTCTCCTTCGAGTTCCGCCTGAACCATGACTTCCACGACGATTGTTGCTTGCTGCTGCTTCCAGTGTCGAAACTTGTCCTTGATGTGTCCTGCTTTGAGATCTCCGCAGGGGTATTTTCCACCTGTGGAACCGGGGTAAGCAGTTCTGTCGATTTCGACGGTACTGGCAGGTCATTGACCTGAGATGCGCTCGACTCATTGCGCTGGTGGCCATCTTTTCGTAATGACGGAGGCGGCGACATGGTTGCCCGTGATAACCGAGCTACCTGAGCAGTTGCTAGAACTGGTTCTGATTGTTCGCTCATTGGAGATTCTAGATCCGAACCCGGTGAGCTTCCATTTACCAGGGTACCAGTGGGCGCGTTCTGTGTGCTCTCTGGAGCTTGATGCTTGACATCGGCAGCACCATCGTTTGTCTTCGCAGGTTCTGCTGATTGTTGCTCTACAGCTTCCACTGGTTGTTGGCCTTCAATTCCAAGCCCCATTAATTCACGTCCCATTACCCCACGGTCCATGTTTTTCGCCGGCTCGTTGCCATGAATGATAGCCTGGCTTTCCTCGGCTTTTTGCCACTCCCTTCGCCTTGCCACCTTTTGCGCCATCAGCTCCCGTTCAGAAGCCCTCTTCTGCTCCCTCCGTCTATTATCCCTCTCCATTAGTTCTCTTAGAGCGCCTGCATCAAGATCGTCGGCCAGGTCATCGATACGTTTCCGGTAGGCCGGCTTCTCTTCTACGGGCACCTTCTCCAAAGCCCTCTTCCTCTTTGAAGAGTTGGATCGCTCAAGGCTGCCAATCCCGGCTTCGTACTGCTTGAACCTTGGGTTTTCGCTGTAACGAATCGTAGGTCGCGGTGCAAATAAATCCATGCCTTTGAGCTCATATGCGGCGAATCGCTCAGAATCCGACGAAACTGACGAGCGAAGCGAATCTGGTATTGGTAATGAGACGTCTGATGTCGGGCTCGCGAATAATCTGTTGAGGCCGTGCAACTTCTTCGTGTCTCTTCTTATCGGGCTTCCACTCCAGTCTGGGGTGGTCGCGGCGCGCACCGGAGTTGGCATAAATTTGCTCATGGCCTTGATTTCTGCCGCCCTATCGTGGTCTTCCTTCCGCTTCTTGCTCGACTTTCGCCTGTTCAGATCCTGCGCAGTTCGTTTATGGAGTGTCGGTATCCTTAAGATATCGTCGGTTTGCGCTCTCGCTGCGTTCATGCCGTTGGCGCCGAACGTCGACCTTGCCACGATCGCCGCAGCATTAGCGGGTAGCGGCGGATGGTCGCGACGACCATCTCTTCGGATCCCAAGGCTCTCTGCTCGATTCGGAGAGTAGCTGTAGGCCCGTTTCGGCGGATCGCGTTGCAGCTTCTTGCTTTCTCTCGAGCGCCGCCGCCTATCGCGTCCAGTTCTCTTTCGTGAAAGCTCTCCCGCGCCAGCTTCACCCCCATTCTGGCGCCCATCCCTTGAGGCCACCCTCTTCATCATCGGCTCCGTCGCAGACGTCTTCAACCCAAGACTACTTTTCTTGCGACTGTTCTTCCTCCCAAACGGCCAGATGGTCATCTTATCATGCGTCTCGATTGTCGTGTGTGCGATGCGACCGTCTGATTCTGGCGTCTTGCGTCCTTTCGCGGGTTCGGTTCGTGCTATCTCGTCGCGACTGGAGATGAGCCAGACATAATCTCGAATGTGTATGCAAGTGTGCTCCTGGTGCCAGGTTGTCGAATATTATTATATTGCGATTAGGTCGCCTCCGTTGAGTTGGTAAAATTGCCGATATCGATGGGGCTGGTGGTGGGGAATCGGTGCGTTTGCGCAACGGGGACGGGCCGCCTGGCTATTAATCCACGCACAGTCGCAGTCGCAGTTGGTATGCGCGGAAAGTCGATATAGATTTTAAGTGAGTGACGGTGATTTGTTGTCGGATGCGATCGATTAGAGCGAACGGTGTCTTTCTTTTACTGAGAAGTAAGTGAGTAAGTATGAGTGAGGAAAGGGAAATTGTGTTTCGAGAGTTTGCGAGTACAGCGAGGTAAGGGAGTTGAAGGGTGTGACGGGAAAAGGTCCCCCAGGCGAAAGGTACCTCCCGCCCTCCAATAATAGAGCGGCCATTTTAGCCCGCACCAGTCAAAGTTACTAATATTGGGGTGGTGTGGGAGGAAGTACCGATGCACATTAAAGTGTGTACATGTATACATACAGTACTTTGTATTCAACGCACTATATTGAACGACGATATGCCCGAGAAAGGATCAACCGGGAATACAACGATCAAGGATATTATAGTACTCTATCGCTCTACAAGGCAGAAGCGTGTCGCTGGAGAGATTACTTCTTCTGGTCTTCTGGTATCTGTATTTCCCTTCTCAGCCGATCTGTAGCTAACGGTTCTTGTGTACAGTACATCTACATCTACTACTACTCCGTACACTACTACAGACGAAATCGATACGAAGTGTGTGCGTGTGAGCGAGTTCACATCCAGGTACTAGGCCCGCCTGTGGACCGAGACCACTCTATGGGGCACTACGGAGTACGATGCTCTCTACTACGGAGTATGGTTCGACTTGTGGTTCCCTACTGAGTACTGTGGCTCCCTATGGAGAAATAGCAGTCACCGGCTATTTGGCAATCAAAAAGACTCCTCCATGCGCTGGTCATCCTCTTCAAATGCACCGGAACGTGGTACCTCTGTGTGTTCTACCATATCACGGTGTACAGTTCTGACTGTATCTGCTCGGTGTGCCCATCTTTTCCTCCTTGCGACTTGACATGGAGGGGTCAACTCTTCAGTAAGGTACGGCTGCATCACACGTCCGCCACTATTCTTCTTGCCCACAGGTACATGTGCGTCTGCGGTGCTAAAAGGTGAGATGTCTGATACAAACGGAGTACTATTGCCGTGGCGCGTTATCTGCAGGCTCTGCTTGTATCCTTTTTGTGCTGTCTGAATTAGCTTGCATATTTCCCTCAGGCTTACTTGCTGATGGACCTGTGTCAGTATAGCAAACGCAGAGAAGTGACAACCTTTGCAGGAGCTCAAGTGTGCTGGCCCTGCGTTGGCTCGGTGCGCGCATTGCGACTCAATTTCTGAGATTATCACGATACGAAGTGACAATTACAGTGCTTGCATATTGGGGCGAGCCACTTGATGTCCAAGCGTCTGCTTCTATTTGTGTCGACAGCATATTGGAGGTATGGAGTACATGCTGTTGAACAGGTTTGTGCAGCCTGTACATGCATACTTGGCTTGCCATCGTCAGCATCCGTACTACCGATGGTGTGGCTGACATGATAGCAAGGCACACACCGCACAATTACAAGGCAGCATGCTCTGGCCTGTCTCAATGATGTCTGTGGCTCTCAAGACAGAATCCGCAGCTTCCAAGGAACATTACTCGAGCAGCTGGAACACTGGCCCATCAGACGAAACTGACAGGCAGCAGCCGCAAGTCCTTTGACCGTTGTACTCCATCCTCCTGACGAAACATCAACTACAAAGCCACAACAACGCCAGTCACACGATTGGACTTGGAGCTGCCTACCTGGAACTACCCCCCTCTCTGGCCCCCTCTGCCCTCAAAGCACCTGATCCATAGCTGCGGATGGACTTCCCAATCGGCAACTCCAATCCCATCAGCTCCAAACGGGAGTCCCTCATTCGGACCCTGTTCCGTTAGGCCACTCCGAGCCGTTTATCGGTCTGCTTTCCGTGTAACTATCACTTCACTACTGCGCGCCCAACAGTAGATCGTGTCCACTGGCCGTCCAGAAATCGCCAAGCCATGTGCCCTTCGTCGCGCAAACCGGTTGCTTGACGCCCATCATTCGCCCGCGTTGCGGTGTACGATGCACTGCACAGTCTCCCGTGGGGAATAATGGGTCTTTTGGAGCACTAGAAACGGTTCGCGTCTCCTCCTCCCTTCGGCAGCTCTCCAGCGGCCAGGATAGTGAGACCAAATCAGCTCCCCTCTCTTATGATCTACGTTATATCGCCGTCTGAGAAGTACATGAGGGAGCAACAGAGCAGCGATGGGTAGCTCCCTCACAGCTCCCAGTTCATCGCCACACGGCACGTCCAGGATTCCCCACCGCGCCTCCAATCCAACACTGTAGCTGCACCGCCCCGTCGTCACCAGACATGGAGAAGAGCATGCGCGTACTCTCCAGCCCGCCCCATCCCGCCACCACCTCCACAACCCAAGCGGCAATGGTTGATCGCCAGTGTGAACCTGGCCCGGCTCTTAATTGCGGCCCAGCCACTCATAGAATTCAGAGGGTCATGTGCATATTAAACCGATGGGGGAAGCCCTGAGACATTGCACCTGATGCCTGCCCCGGCTGACGATTCTGGTTGGTGTGGCGGGCGATCCCATCGCTTTCCCGCAAAACCTGTTCTGAAACAGCGGAGAAATGCCAGATCTGGCTCCGTGGCAGTTAGTCACGTGAATACCATTTTGCTCGTATATTCACGTGACTTTGCCTTCGAGAATCAGAAATAAGATGCCTGGGTCTTGCCTTCTTGTTTACGTAAAATTAAGGCTGCACTCTCCTAAGGTACAAGTATAATTGGGTGGAGAAATTGACGCAAATAATCTAATCCATAGTCAATAAGAAAATGAGAATCAATGGAAGCAAATTCATGTGATATATGCCCTTGAGGTCACGTGATGTTTGCCTCGTTTTGGGAGCCACTCGGCCATTTGTGCCTCAGGCATCAATGCATCGCTTTGTTTACATTGGCACTTTGGTAACAACAGCGACCACCAATACTCATATTGAATGCGACAACGATTCTACAACCCACAATCTACACATACAGAGTCGCGCGTTGAAAATTTACGATGTCCTACAATCCACGCATGAGCATGGCTCCTCCGCCATCTCATCAGAAAAGCCGAGTCACGAAAAAAGAAGAAGAGAGTGATGCGTTTATGCGCCTGGTAATAACACCCCTCGCGCAACCCATAGAAGTCCAAGAACTGACAAAAGATTCCACAGCCCGACAAGGAAATCGCAGGATGCATCAGCGACATTGGCGTTCCCTTCACAGCCGCCGACCTCCAGAAGCCAAACCCGCTCCAGATCCAACAGATCTTCCAATGGTTCGCCGAGCTGCTCATGAACGCGACGCACGACACTATTGGGCCTGCGATGCGCGCTGCCGCCGAGGATGTCTGCGGCGAATACATGGATGTGGTTCCATCGGATGTGCGTAACCTGATGGGCTTCTACATGTCGCTGCGCAAACTCCTACTGGAGTGCGGGGTGCACGACTTCTCGTTCCAGGACCTTCAGAAACCTACGCACGAGCGCCTGAGCAAGATCTTCAGTTATATCATCAACTTTGTGCGCTTCCGGGAGAGTCAGACGGGCGTCATTGACGAGCATTTCAACAAGGCTGAGACGACAAAGGGAAGGATCGAGACGTTGTATATGGAGAACCAGGAAATGGAGGCACGGCTGGAGGAGATGAGGAGGAATCGGAAGGCAATGGAGAGTCACGTTTCGGAGAAGGTGAAGCGCAACCAAGAGTTGAAGCAGAGGCTGAGGGCGCTGCAAGTCAGCCAAACTGAGGTGATGGCCAGGTACGATGGGCTTCAGAAGAAGAAGGACGAATTGACACATGTCTTGGAAGACAAGACTGCGACGGCTATCAATCTGAGACAGGAGAGTGGAAAGTTGAGGCCATACGTGCTGCAAAGCCCTGCGGCGCTACAGGCTACACTTACAGACTTGGGAGCATCGCTAAGCAACGAAAAAGCACATATTGACAGTCTCGACCGCCGCGCAAGGGCACTCCAGACAAGCACGGATACATTTGGAGTTGTATCGACAGACGTCGCCTCTGTGTCCAAGATTCTTGAAGAGACGGCGGCGGAACTACAGAAGGAGGATGAGGAAAATGTCAAGAACTCGCGGCAGCGCGACGCCCTATCGGAGCGCGGGAATAACGTACGTGAGGTTGAGCGCGAGGAGTCGCTTCTCAAGAGGCAACTGGCGAAGTACAACGAGCGCACGGAGAAACTGCGTGAGGGGAGTCGTGAGAAGGCTCAGGCGGCGAAGGAGAGGATGGAGGAGTTGAGGGCGGTGCATAGGACGCTGACGGAGGAGAGAGGGGATAAGGGACGAGAGATGGAGAGGCGGAGAGTGAGGATTGAGCAGACGGAGAAGAAGGTATGTTCATATTCCGGTTTCTTAGGGATGATGAGATTTGACGCTAACTGCCGAATAGATGGTGGATCTGAAGGAGAACATTGAGAATGAGATACACTCTGCGCACGACGAATTCCTGAAGATGGACTCGCACATCAAATTGTACATCACGGAGATGGAGCAGTCGTTGTAAGATCTCGTCTGGTTGGGAGGATGATGGGGGATAGGTATAAATACGGGATTGGGCGGCGTTTGGGGAGCGTAATGTGTTGGGAATACCTCTGGATACTGCTGTTGCTTAAGATGCAGGTTAAGGGGATTGTGTGATACCTTGTTGAATGATAATGAATAAATGGTCCTTTTTTTGCGACAGCGCTTCTTGTCTCGTGAAAAGTTAATGGCGCCTGGTAGAAAACAAATGCTTTTTGGAAACTGAATATCAATTTATCCAAATGAGAAGTTAATAGCGGGGTTTAAGCTCTGGCGTTGCCAGGGGCGGCTGACGTGAGATCCGCATCCGTACGTTCATGTCTTGTTCTACGATCCTGGGATTCTAATTCCCATCCCTCTTCTTTCATCCAACTACCACCATCACTCAGACGTGCACTCAACCCTCAGGTATACAATATCCCGCCCCAACGCCATTAGCTCTCCACACCAGCCATCACAATGTTCTCCTTCCGTCACCTGCCCCCCCTCGTGGTGGCTACTGGTATGGCGTTAGGGGGTACAATGCCCTTCTTTGATCCCTTCGCGGCATTGAGAACCTTTGGTCTCCCCGATTCTCTCGCCAATGACCGAGGCGCTCGAGTCATCATGAATTTAATGGCCGGGCGCAACGTCACACTCGGGGCTGCGATCTGGCTGCTGTACCTGCAGGGGAAGCTTGCGGCCGTGGATACTGTGCTAGGATGTCTAGGGATCATAGGGGTAGTTGATATGTGGGTCTGTTGGAGAGAAGGGGAGATTGGGACTGCGTTGTTCAGAGGTGCGAACGCGCTCTTTTTTGCCGGGTGGGGTATTTTGGGGTTGACGGCTGGGAGGGGGAAGTGGTAACTAAGATGCGGGGGTTTGGGTTGAGTGACTGTGAGGGTTGGAGGTGCGTTTGGAAAGCTAGGCTGCTACTACTGTAGTACAGTCACTGAGCTGATCAAATCCTAAATTCGAGCGTTACATGGAATTTGGCATTATAACTGTCTGAAGCTTATGTCGTTTAAACTCTAATATATTAAATCCAATCCGCCCAGATAGGAATAAAAAATATTACTAGATATGGAAAATGCATGCACCCACTTCTTATGGCGCGATTTTGGTAGGAGTTCCTGCCATTCGGGTCGCGCGGGGTTCAATTTGCCGACTATCTCACCCCCACTTTCGATGACACAGCTGCCCTTTACAGTACACGAACCAACCTTATATAAACCCCGCCTATAACCCCTCACACCAATTATTCCCCGGATAAAGCTTCATACTGTTTACATGCCACCCGTTCGCATTCTAAACACCCTCGTTCGCTCCGCCCTACTCCGCAAACCTGCCCGAAGTGCAATACAACCAAGCTTCATCACTCCGACACTCCTACGCGCTATGTCTGCCTCGGCAATGTCTGGTCGCCTCACGGGCAAGACCATTGTCATTACTGGTGCCTCCTCTGGCATTGGCCGCTCGACCGCGATTGAGTTTGCGCGAACGGCGCCCAAGGACCTGAAGCTCATTCTGACTGCCCGTCGGCTCGAGACTCTCGAGGAGGTCGCGGCAGATATCAAGAAGGAGGTCGGAGATGGCGTCAAGGTGCTACCCTTCAAGCTGGATGTTAGCAAGCCGGAGGAGGTGAGGACATTTGTTGAGCGCCTGCCGGAGGAGTTCAGGGAGATTGATGTTCTGGTCAACAATGCGTGCGTATGCCCCGATTGATCTACGGATATTGCTGACAATGGTATAGTGGATTGGTGAAGGGAGTTGCACAGGCGCCATCCATTGCAGAGGAGGACATCAGCGTCATGTTTGCAACAAATGTTACGGGACTCATCAACATGACACAGGCCGTGTTGCCCATCTTCAAGAAGCGCGCAGAGGGAGGCAAGGGTGACATTATCAATATTGGTAGCATTGCTGGCCGGGAACCATACGCGGGAGGCAGCATTTACTGCTCTACAAAGGCGGCCGTGAAGTCTTTTACGGAGGCTTTGAGGAAGGAGCTGATTGCTACGAGGATCAGAGTTATTGAGGTTGACCCAGGACAGGTCGAGACCGTATGCCACCCTGCCCGCGAGAGACAACAGGCATGCTGATTAATTATAGGAGTTCTCCGTTGTCAGGTTCTACGGCGATAAATCGAAGGCAGATGCCGTTTACGCGTGAGTCTGCAAAAGCATATTTCAAAAAAAATTATGCCTGACAATTTATAGCGGCGTCGAGCCATTGACCCCCGAGGACATTGCCGAGGTTATTGTCTTCGCTGCAGGTCGCCGCGAGAATGTAGTTATTGCTGATACTTTGGTCTATCCCAGCCACCAGGTAAGACATCCTTACGCATTGATGGATTGTGATGCTGACTTTATAGGCTGGTGCTGGCGTTATGCACAGGAAGTCGACCTAAGGGACGGTTGTTAAGTTGGATTGTAAATGAAGCCGAATAAATAGTGATAAATAACATTAGAATATTAGACAAAGCAATCTAAAAATTGGGCAGCGTGGAATTTAGTATTTATCGTGGATTATGAGTACCCATCAAGGTTGGGTTTCGTGCCAATGTTGGGGTCTCCAGATAAGATAAATCTACCCCGCTATCAGCCCCAGGCAGCTCTTGCCGCCTCATCGTCATCATCTCATAACCCAATCGCTAGCCTGACATCAAGCTGCCCAAGACACAACTAAAAACCTTAACTCTCGTCCAACTTTGAAGATCTTTTGTTCGCCTTAAGAAATATATCTGTACACAACTGCTACGTCGTATTTTGACATTAGTTCAACGCCGCTCCAGCTTCCGTCTCACGTAAACGCCCACCACCCTTGCGACATCCATACAGCTCGACAAATATAACCCGCCGCCATGGCATCCGACCCCTTGAGCGTTGAAAACATCCTCGGCCGCATGGCTGAGGCCCTTCCAACACATGAGAAGGGCGATACGACTTCAGACCTCAGCTCCTCATATGAAGCTATCGCGCTCTTCGCCCATGCTTGCATGACGGCCGTAGGCTTCCGCCTTCTCGGCTTCTCAGAAGGCCAAAAAATAGGTAAGCTAGCCCTCTCTCCGATCATCTCGAACTCACCCAGCTTTATACTAACTGATACCTACTCAGAATCCGAGCTAGCAGCCGTCGCTCCGCGTCTCTCGCCACGGTGGAACGACTCCTATGGCTCATACTCCTTCCTCTACGCTCACTCCCAATCCTCCCTCCAATACATCGTCAAAGTCGACCGACTCGGCGGCAAAGCCGAGATCCGCGGACTCGGACTCGGCGATGAGCGCATCACACGCTTCGAAATCGTGGCCAAAGACTACATATCCTCCTCCGCGCTCCCACTGCGCATCCCCTTCACTGCCGCCGACGTCGAAGACCGCTCCGACCTCCCCCGCAAACTCAAAGAGATCTTCATCTCCGAATCCCGCATCAAAGACCTCGCCTCCCTCTTCAAAACAACAGTCATCCAGAAGCTCATACCCGGCCTCAACAAGGAAGGCTACGAGGACTCCTCGGCACGGCAGCAGGCACAGGATGATAGGGAAGACGCCTACGCGCGACGCAACCCCCGCGACGACCCACTCGCCGACCCTGGACTCCCCGAGCCCGCACGTCCGCACCCGTTCCCGCTTAATGACCCCCTTGCTGGACCACCGCCGCGGGGTCCCATCCCGGACTTTCCCCCACCAGGCTTCGAGGACGAGTATGAGCTCCAGCGTCCCCCGCGAGGGATGGGCGCCGCATACCCTGGAGGCGGGAGGAGTCCATATGGGATCGGTGGTGATGATCTGAATCCTCCGGGGCTGGGACCGCATGACCCGCTACGGGGAAGTTTTGTGCCTGGGGGGAGGCCCGGGGGGTTCGGGGGTATGCATCCGACGTTTGATGATCCGCTGTTTGCGGGGAGGAGGGGAGGTGGAGAAGGAGGAGGGTTTGATCCTCAGGCTCCGGAGGGAGCAAGGTGGGATCCTATCGGGCCTGGGGAGGGACCAAGAGACCGGATGGGGAGAGGGAGGGGTGGTGGGGGGTTCCCTGGTGGTGGTAACCAGGGCGGGCTAGGGGGTAACGGGAGGCCACCGAATCCGTTTGGGGGCTTTGGGGGTGGCGATTTCATCTGAGGTGCATGAAAGAGGAGCCAGTATGAGAGCGTTACGTTAAGTAAGATGATAGTGTAATGATAACCTACAAAATAATGGCCATAATGTATCCAACGTTTCCCCCGCTGTCTCCCAAAGTCTGACGGGTGATTATACTCGGCTAAGAACTGATAGTAGCTATTTAGCTAATAGGATCTCTCTCTCTTGCTATATACCTGAGTAACTGATGTGAAAATCATAGCTTTCAGTGATTAAGAGCCTTTATTCTCACCACAGAGACTGAGCGCGTCTCCAACCCTCATAGTCACCCAGCACCTATTTTAGCTAATAGGGTCTCTCTCTTTTGTTGTATTCCTGAGTAACTGATATGAAAATAATAGCTTTTAGTGATTAGGAGCCTTTACTCTCGCCACAGAGACTAAGCGCGCCTCCAACCCTCACAGTCACCTAACATAACCCAGGCGCTTCTCAGCCACCCTCCCCCCACTCCCAGCCGTCAATGCCCCAGCCTCCCAACTTGCAAAAATCAGCTATATAAATATGCCGTTTGACAAGTCGACTAATGGCTACGAGTGTTACATTGGTTCAACCTGTCGCACACTACCCAAACGAATTAACGACCACATGAGGATTATTCGGTCAAGAGAGCTTTCTGACGAGAAGGCAAAAAGTCTCCATTATTGCTTTATACACAAGGCAAGTGCCCAGACAAACTTCCGCGTCCTCGCTGCTTTCCCAAGTAGGGACGTGCCAGATGGCTATGTGCATCTTCTGGAAGCAATTTCATGGTTTTTTTTTATTCATGCCGTCGTCCTCAACACCGTTCTCGATTCATGAACGTTGAGTGTCATGAGTTTATGGAGAGTCTGCGTATCGACGCGGATATTCCCCAAGTCCAGTGGACTGGGCTAAACGCTGCGTGGCCAGCCGTTCAGGGGTTCCGCATGGACAGAGCGCCATGTAAGAACAAGGCATGTTCTGGGAAAGTTCCCCACGCAGTTGGCTTCGTATTTTGCTACATATGCACTACGTTTGAGGCGACTCAGGGGCGCCTCCCTACCAACACCGAGATCTCCCGGCTCATGTCAGAAGGACAGAAGCTGGATGCAGCTCGAGCGAAAGCCGGCCCAAATCCCCCATGCGGGGATTGCGGACGAAGACAAGATTTCTTTCCCGTAAAACATCTCATGCACCGCCTCGCACCGGGGGTGCTTCTCTGTGGTGCGTGCATCATGCAACTCAAGTCCCATGGGGTTATGCACACAGAAGAAGAGAAGGCCAAGTTGGTCGGAGTCTCTGCTTTGATCTCTCGGCGAAGAACAGAGGAAGTCCACTGTGACAATTGCGCCGTTCCTGAAAGCTCCCAGCTTACCTGGCAGCACACTTACAATGCCGAAGTCGGCCAGGTATTATCCAGTGCGTGCGATAGTTGTCGCTGGTGGAGATGTCGTCGTCAGTGTCCTTAGTTGGCATACTATTATTTTTTGGAAGAGTGATTTCTTCTTGACATTGGTAGCAATGTTACCCTTCCTGGGCGAGGTTATGCAGTACTATGCTGACCACCAAGTCGAGCTCGAGTTCATCACCAAATACTTGGGTGTCATCGTCGTCGTCTTCGGCTTGGCCGTCGTGGGAGTTGTGGGCCTCCGTGCAACAGTATGGGTTGTGCGTATTGTGGCGACCGTGATGCCCCCATGAGGGCGTCAGGGTTTATGGTATCGTCCATGGTCGCGGTGGCGATGCCTGTTGGCGTACGTCGACGTGCTCTAAGTACGGGGCCGCCTGTTGGCGGGCTCTAAGTACGGGATTACTAGTTGACGTACATCGGCGTATTTTGATTCAATGAAAGGTGAGTAAGATTTCAAAATTTAGCTATATATTGAAGCTATTTATATTCTAGCAAAGCTAAAGCCACTTAATAAATAATATTTAGCCATCAAGTGGCTTGAGCTCTGCAATGACCGCGACGTATTGCGCCTCGAGGTCCTTCTTCTTTTTCTCTGCCTCCTTCTTCTCCTTCTCTGCCTTCTCCAATGCTTCTGTTGCAATAGAAACAGCCCCCTTCTTCTCATCGGCCTTTATCTTAGCTGTGCGGAACTTGTTAGCGTATATATTCAATTGGGCTAGTAATTCTTGCTTTCGGGTCGTTTGGCCATGTGTCAAGACCTTTGGCAAGATGGCTTTCTTCTCTTCCTTCTCTTCCTCAAGTTCCTTTAAGATCTTTAATTGCTATATTAGAATCTTTTATTTTAGTAGATGGATAGTATTAATATACCTCCGCCCTCATTACTGCTCGCTCTTTCTCCCTCTGCTCCTTTTTGTCTCTCTCTTTTCGTTTGATGATGCCTGTTGGGCGGTTGTGTGGTGGCTCAGATGCCTTCGGGCGAAACGGAAGTGGGAATCCTATCATGGTTATGAGTTTTCATATATAGTTGATTTAGTACCAATAATACTTACTGTGGCGATCCATTTTTCGTGGCGGGGAGATTGAGAGGAGGTAGGTTGATGCGGAGCGTAAACCTCAATTGATATTCCAAATTTGACAATTTCAATTGATATCAACCTATATTTCACTTAATTCCATATACAAAATAGTCGACGAGCATGGACGCCGACAATTCCGAGATGCGCCGGGCGCTCAGAGAGCTTCCGCAGGCCAAAAACAGGAACACGAGAAGCATCGCTCCTCCCCCTCCCCCCCCTGCTCTTTCCTTTCATTCCCCTCCCCTGCCTCCTACAAAACGAAGACGATTAGTTCAGAAGAAGCTAATTGACTTTGGTAGCTCTACCAGCACAAACGACGATGTGGCCGAAGACTGTCCCACGCCAGTCCACGCCAGTTCCGGCGCACAAGACGAGGCCGAAGACGAGAGTCAGCCAACGCCCTCTGACACTCCCACCAATCCTTCCCAAGCTGCGGATGTGGCAACGGAAGGGAACGAAGCTGACATACTCGCCATTCTTGACGAAGACGAGGTCGCCTTTGGTGATGCCATCTGGGACGACGGGGATGAGGATTTCATCCCTAGTCCTGACAATGACGAAGGCGTGAGTAAAGGTCTCGAGGCCAATAGTAATATATCACTATCCAGCAATAATATCGTCAGTAGCGGTGGAGTTAGACTGTCACATGTTAGACTCACTCAACAACCTCACAATCCACCTCGACCTCTCAATCTCCCCGCCACGACTTTAAACGCGCAAATGAATCGTAGTAAGTAGTAATTTTATTGTATTATTTGTATGAAAGCTTACATTTGAGATAGAATTGCCGTACCGACCAATGACCCCATGGCCACCACTACCACCTCCTCGTCCACCACCACCACCACCACCATACTAGCGACCGGCTGGGATCTCAAAAGAGGCCCGGCAAAATAGACAAAAAGCGAAGAAGGAGAAGAAACAACGAGACGAGAAGAGAAGCTATGAGGGCCAAAGTAAGTGATAAATACATATACAACCTAGGAAATAAAACATCTAATAATTTCAAACAGATTCTCAAAAGACCTCGAGCGGGGCACACTCAAACTCACACCCGCGCCTATGCCTACCCCCAAGCCCCTGACAAACGGGTAACAAATCCAATGTGCAGAGCTCATCGAGGAAAGGGATAGGTTACACCAGGCTTCCGCGAGGCGAAGAAGAAGATCGCAGAGAAGCAATCCGGTGTAGGTGCTGCCGCCAAGGCTTTGGAGGAGGCGGAGAAGGAGGGCATATCCCCACGAAATGGTTCACTGTGACCCGGCCGCCATATGGCATGCTTGTAGTCCCTGAGCCTACAATCCAGTACGATAAGCGCTTGATCCCACGAAAAAAACAGCAGATAGCTAGGAATAAATCCCACATCAACTTGACGACGCCATGTAAGCCAAAGAGAGCGCCGACGACTGCCACGCTAACAAGGACGACGACGCAACCAACTAGAGGATCTTCTCTGCAGCAATAAGGATGTCATTGGAGTCTTTATAGAACTCCATCCACGGACTAGTCTATAGTAGAGTAGCCAAAAAAGCCTATAATATCCCTAAAACCTCACGATATACGACTTATTAGATGGGTAAAACAAATTAATTCACCCCGAGACTAACCCTACGCCACCTACGCCCCTAGATGCTCCTCTCAAACTCCCCAGATACTCCTCTCAAACGCCCCCAGTTGCTCCTCTCAAATGGCCATAGGCGCGAGACACGAGACCCATATTGGCCCCCTCACTCGCCACCAGCACCATCCACGCGCTGCTGCTCGAAGAGCACCCGACGTAACAATGCGGTCTCCGTGGGAGACAAGTTCAATGACGAGCCATTGCTGCGAGAGCGCTGTGTAGTCGGCGTTCGCGGGGCTCCCTCAGAGTTATCAGGGTCTACTCCCCGTTAGCAACGATCTCCTAGACCAACTCACACCAATACGCCCCAAGATGACGACTTACCACGATAGCTACAATAGCTATTCCGTTTATTCCAGTAACATGACGAGCAGCCATTGAAGCCCTCAAGGAGATAGCAACCAAACACAGAGCGGCAACAGAAACTTGCTCTTTTGGTATCTTCGCATGATTTATCCTGAAGCACTCCACAAGCTGCTGACAGAAGACCCTTGGCGCGCTAGGCATTTGTAAATTGAAATGATCTGTCGGCCTGGCGGGGAAGTTCTCTCTCGCTAATAAATAGAATTGACTCTCGAATTATGAGAGTATCATGCATTGGCATAGTATGCTGTTTCGCTGGCACGCGTGGACGTATAATAACAAGATGTTGCCTTATGTACCTTTCAAAATCTCCCAGAATTCATCTGTAAATGGGCTGGTTGTTAGGGGTTGACGGCTAGGAGGGGTACGTAGGGTGACTGAGAAGTAGGGGGTTAGGCTGAGTAACTGCGAGGCTTCGAGGTGCGTTTGGATCTCTGTGACTAGAATAAAGACTCCTAGTCACTAAAAGCTATTATTTCATACCAGTTACTCAGAAATATAGCAAAGGGGAGAGATCCTATTAGTTACTACTAGTCGTATAATTACTATGTGAATTTTTGGTTATGATAACTCAGTACTATACACTCTCCCCAAGCTCCCTCAAGTCACGCGTCCCTCACGTGACCCCGTTTATCCATTTCTTCGCCACCCACTCTCCCCAGCTCGATGCACGCCGAACGGAAGCTTCTTTTGTGGAGCCCACGCCGCCGAGCACCCTTATCGATAGAGCGCCACCTCGCCGGGAAGGCGTGGTGAAATCTGGGGTAAGAGGGATGGGGCGATGTGATGTGCGTTCAGCGCTTGAGGAAGCGAGGAGAGGTGGAGATGGGGAGGGATAGGTGAGGGAGGGAGAGTGGGTTTGGAGACTTTTTTTTCTGCTGGGCAGGCAGGGGTTCACTTGTTTGGTGGGAGGGCTGAGGGATGGGCTGGGCAGGCAGGGCTGATGGCTTACGGGTTGTGTGAGCTGGGATGGGGGTTTGGTGTCTTTTCAGCTCGTGGGAAGGTGCATGAGGTTGTGTATTGTGTGATGCCGTCGGTCCGCCCTTGCGTTCTGTATGGACTGGCTGGGTGTTCCGGCTTATGGTTGTATGTGGTCTTGAGGAAGGCTGTCAGATATTTTATTTTGGCGGGTTTGGGAAATCTGACGGGTGGGTGAGAAGGAGGGCTGGGATGGGAGGCGGTGAGTGGTTTGGGGACGCCGAGATGCATGATGTAGAGTACCGTGTGTACGGAGAATATGTATATGTGAGGCGGTGGAAGGAAAGATAGTCCCGGGGTGTAGCCGTTAGTTACTGTACGGGGATACTAAGTAAGATCCGAAAGCAGGATCCGAGATGGAGTGGTGCAATTACTCGTGTTTCCCATGCTGTTATTGTAAAATATACTGCAATATGCCTTCCAAACACTCTTCCCAGTACGTACGAGAACGTTCCCCAGATATGAGAAATGATAGGGCGGCAAAGACTGGAAGCGAAGTGGAAAATGGAAAAAGTTCGATTCCGATATAAAGTACGTACACTTTGCCACAAACCAAACCATCACCCTTGTGGAGGCGGTGAGAGATATCTAGCCAATAGGAGATCGCCGCCCTCCACGGCAGAAGTATTCTGATACATGGTTATCGTACTATGATATGGACACATGTGAGGGTTGTATCACAAAAACCGAAGTATCAGGAACCTGTACGCCTAAACTATACTACAGTACCTAAAATACCTGCACTACAACGCCGGACTCTCAGGCTGTGTCCCAAGTCCAGGGCAAAAAAATATATTGGGCCAATAGGATGAGGTTACTAATCTAAGATTTTTCATGCGGCGAGCGAAACACACCACCTCACTTTAATTTTTTTTTTTTTGGTTGCCGCGTCGGCGTGGTTGTTGGTGGCCTGTTTAGAAAATAAATAGTGAACATATAATCCTGTCCCCTCCCACTAGCCTTTTATCTTCCTTTCCTCCTTTCCTGCCCCTCTTATACTCTCCACTCTATACTACGCCTTTCTTGTTTGCTTCCTATCCGGTTCTCCTTCGTTGAAGAGTCGCGGTTATACGATAGACGATACCCCACGAAAAATAATCTCGCCACACTCGCATTTTCTTTGCATTTCTTAGAGAAAGAAAGACAATAGACAAAGAGATCAGAACAAGAAGTTTAGACAAAAGACTCGAATACCTTCGAACCATCAAAAAACACTCCAAACCTCCTCGAATTCGCCCCCAGCCAACCGTCGAATCGCATTCGCCCGATTAGCTCCTCACTAGGAAGTCTTAGGGACACTTTCGATACCGAGCCAACGCCGCCTGGCGTTTTCGCGCTAAAGAAATTCTTTCGATACCCACAAAAAACAATTCACCCCCCCTCCTTCAAAACACCTCTCCTCTCTCCCCTCTTTTGATTCTCCCTCTTCCTTCCATCACCATGCCATCCGTCCAAGCCATGGATTCCTCAAACATCAAGAAGGAGAATGCACAGTCCATCAAGGTCCTTGATGACCTGATGGCAAAGTTGAGCGTGTCCAAGTCGCAAGACGAGGTCAACGCTGTCACCAACAACATTGCCACCTTCATCAACAGCCCTATTGAGGAGCAAGACGCCCCTACCAAGTAAGTTCAAAAAACCCCTCTTCACGATCTTGAATATATTCCAAAATTTTCTTCTTTTGTGTTGCCTCGTCCTCGAGATAAACCCTTTATCGGGCTGCTCTTGGTGGGGTTAGAAAAATAACCCCACGGGCGCAATCAGAAGAATTTTTTCACACTTCAATTTTGCCTCATTTTCACCTCGGGATACATTGCTAACAACAACTTCCTACAGGGCCGTCGAAGCCATCACCAAGCAGCTCACCAACAAGAAGGATGCTGCTGCCCGTGAGCGTGGCCTGAACGCTGTCCAGGCCATCGCGGAGCACTCCCAGATCGCCCCCAACGTTGAGCCATACCTCATCGTCCTTCTCCCATCGGTCCTCGCCGCTGTCGGAGACAAGACCCCCGCTGTCAAGACCGCTGCCAACGCTGCTGCTCTTGCCATCGTCAAGGGTGTCAACGCCAACGCCGTCAAGGCCCTCCTCCCTCCCATCATCAACTCCATCCTCACCGCCCAGAAATGGCAGGAGAAGATCACAGGTCTCACCTGTATCGAGGCTCTCGTCGAGACCTCGGCATCACAGCTCGCTCTCCGCGTCCCAGACCTGATCCCAGTCGTCTCTGAGTCGATGTGGGACACCAAGCCTGAGGTCAAGAAGATGGCTTACGGCACCATGGAGAAGGTCTGCGCTCTTATCGTCAACAAGGATATCGACCGCTTCATTCCCGAGCTCATCAAGTGTATCGCCAAGCCAGAGAACGTCCCAGAGACCATTCACTTGCTCGGTGCCACCACCTTCGTCACTGATGTCCACGAGCCAACCCTCGCCATCATGGTTCCCCTTCTCGATCGTGGTCTTGCCGAGCGTGAGACCGCCATCAAGCGTAAATCCGCTGTTATCGTCGACAACATGTGCAAGCTTGTCGAGGACCCCAACATCGTTGCTGCTTTCTTGCCCAAGCTGATGCCTGGTCTCACCAAGAACTACGAGAACTTGGCTGATCCCGAGGCCCGTGAGAAGACCAAGCAAGGTCTTGACACCCTTTCCCGTGTCGGTGCCGTCGTCGATGGCAAGATCCCAGAGCCATCCCACGCCGGTTCCATCCCCACCGTCGAGGCCATCCTCAAGCAGATCGTTGCTGCCAAGCACAAGGATGTCGTTGAGAAGTTCGAGCCAGCTCTCTACTACATCGCTGCCCTTGCCGGTCAGCTGATCGACGAGAAGGATGCCGATACCCACAACTGGACCTCCGGTATTAAGCCATACGTCGCTGCCATCTGCGGCGAGGCTGATGCCCAGACCATCGTTGACGAGCTCCGCCGCCGTGCCTCCCCAGGTGCCGAGGCTGAGGACGCCGCCGAGGCTGACGATGAGGAGGGTGAGGATCTGTGCAACTGCACCTTCAACTTGGCCTACGGTGCCAAGATCCTGCTCAACCAGACCCATCTCCGCCTGAAGCGTGGCCAGCGTTACGGTCTTTGCGGACCTAACGGTTCCGGAAAGTCCACCCTCATGCGTGCCATCAACAACGAGCAGGTCGAGGGTTTCCCCAAGAAGAGCGAGGTCAAGACTGTGTTCGTCGAGCACGACCTTGACTCTGCCGATACTGAGCAGACCACCATTGCCTGGACCATGAAGAAGTTGGCCGAGGTTGGTGTCGAGACCTCCCAGGCGGATGTCGAGAAGCAGCTGGACGAGTTCGGCTTCAACAAGGACATGACCAACGGTCTCATTACCGCCCTCTCCGGAGGATGGAAGATGAAGCTGGCTCTTGCCCGTGCCGTTTTCGAGGACCCTGATATTCTGTTGCTCGATGAGCCTACCAACCATTTGGATGTCAAGAACGTCAAGTGGCTCGAGGACTACCTGCAGAACTCCCCCTGCACATCCATCATCGTTTCCCACGACTCCAAGTTCTTGGACAACGTCTGCCAGCACATTATCCACTACGAGCGCTACAAGCTTAAGCGTTACCGCGGTAACCTCAAGGAGTTCGTCAAGAAGTGCCCATCCGCCAAGTCCTACTACGAGCTCGGTGCCTCCGAGATGGAGTTCAAGTTCCCTGAGCCCGGTTTCCTTGAGGGTGTCAAGACCAAGGCCAAGGCCATTGTTCGTGTCAACAAGATGAGCTTCCAGTACGAGGGTACCCCCAAGCCCCAAATCACCGACATCTCCTTCCAGTGCTCGCTCGGCTCCCGTATTGCCGTCATTGGCCCCAACGGTGCCGGAAAGTCTACTCTCATCAACGTCCTTACTGGTGAGCTGATCCCAACCGTCGGTGATGTCTACACCCACGAGAACATCCGTATCGCCTACATTAAGCAGCACGCTTTCGCCCATATCGATCACCACCTCGAGAAGACTCCTTCCGAGTACATCCAATGGCGTTTCCAGACTGGTGAGGATCGCGAGACCATGGACCGTGCCAACAAGATCGTCACCGATGAGGATGAGAAGGCCATGGACAAGGCTTACCGCATTGAGGGTACCCTCCGTCGTGTCATCGGCATCCACTCCCGCCGCAAGTTCAAGAACTCTTACGAGTACGAGTGTTCGTTCGCTCTCGGAGAGAACATTGGCCTCAAGAACGAGCGCTGGGTTCCTATGATGACTGCTGACAACGCCTGGATCCCACGTACCGAGATTCTCGCCTCCCATCAAAAGATGGTTGCCGAGGTCGATCAGAAGGAGGCCCTCGCCTCCGGACAGTTCCGCCCTCTGGTCCGCAAGGAGATCGAGCAGCACTGCGCCAACTTCGGTCTCGATGCCGAGCTTGTTTCTCACTCCCGCATGCTGGGTCTCTCCGGAGGTCAGCGTGTCAAGGTCGTCCTCGCCGCCTGCTCGTGGCAGCGTCCTCACTTGATCGTTCTTGATGAGCCTACCAACTACCTGGACCGTGACTCCCTGGGAGCTCTGTCCAAGGCTATCAAGTCGTTCGAGGGTGGTGTTATCATCATTACTCACTCGGCTGAGTTCACCAAGGATCTTACCGAGGAAGTCTGGGCCGTCGTCGACGGTAAGATGACTCCTTCGGGACACAACTGGGTACAGGGCCAGGGAGCTGGACCCCGTCTCAAGGGTGACGACGAAGAAGAGGAGCGTTTCGATGCCTTGGGTAAGTTTACAGAACTGTGTTAGACCCCAAAATGACCATAAACTAACTGAAAACAGGCAACAAGCTCGAGAGCACCAAGAAGAAGGCCAAGCTTTCGTCCGCCGAGCTCCGCAAGAAGAAGAAGGACCGCATGGCCCGCCGCAAGCGCGGTGAGGAGGTCTTCACCGATGAGGACGAGTAAATCACACGTCTCATGTCAATTTAACGTTGGTTATAGATACAAAATGGGTTTATGTCTTTTGTCTTTCGGCGTTTAATAAATGTTTCTCATGCGCCATGCGAAAGTTACGATGGAGGGAGATAGGAGAAGGGAATTCGCGCCGCGGGGGACGGATAGAGGTTTAGGCGGCGGAACCTGAGTTTTTAAGGATAGAACATAGATCGTAATAGACAATGATTTGTTCTAAAATTGATGCTTTTGATATTGACCACGTGACTTCACCGAAGTGAGGCGCTAAGAATTATACTTTGCCGCACAGCGTATCAGGTCGATAATTATATCACTTGAGATACCAATGCGAGATTCTGTCCAGAGAGAGTTTGATTATGAGTAGACTGATTTACAGGAACTATGGTTATTAAACGCTTTCTAAGTTGTTATAAATCTGTGCGCCTGTTATAATAACTTATTTAAAGATCCCACATTTTAGACACTAACAAATTCAAATATATTCATAGCGTTCATATAGCGTATTCTAATTTATGGGAACTGGAAACAAACTTATAGTACTAAGACACTAGGCAAAGTATAATTCTCACTGCCACACTCCTCAAAAGTAACCTGAACAGTATCGACCTGAGAGGCCGTAATGGGAATCATCTTTCGTCTCATATATAAGTACAATTGAGCGATCCCCTAACAAGAAAAACAAGCCTCTTTCGGGTTGTATAGTGTAGTTGGTTATCACATCGGATTCTGATTAAGCGAATTCATTCGTCAATCATTCCGGGGACCTGAGTTCGAATCTCGGTACGACCTTGCCGGTCAATTACTATTTTTTTTTCAATTTTTTTTAGGGTACCTCACTAGATAAGCTCTGCTAGAACCAAATCAATCTTGACTAACACGGCGAAGAAGGAAATTATTGCAATGGTCTGAGAGGCCCTTTTACTTTTTATTGGAGTGTTTGAGTACTATTTTCATGTGACCTGCGATAAGAAGCCAAGTCCACGCAACCCCAAGCTTATCCGCCATTATTTTCTCACCCCCACCAAGACACCACCACCACGACTCATTCACATTCACATTCCACAAAATCGCAAAAATGGCAGCATCAGCGCCCTCCCAGGTTGCCCAGAGCATTCCCGAAACCCAAGACCCCACAATCCTCGCTCTACGCACCAGCCTCACCACCGAGTCTACCCCGCTCGCCCAGCGCTTCCGCGCCCTCTTCTCGCTGAAGCATCTTGCCTCCCAGCCCGAGGATTCCCCACAGACACTGCCTGCGATCCAGGCTATCGCTGCCGCATTCGCATCGCCATCGGCGCTACTTAAGCATGAGGTAGCATATTGTTTGGGGCAGACCAGGAATTTAGTTGCGGCACAGTATCTGCGGGCTGTGCTCGAGGATGTGGCGGAGGACAGTATGTGTAGACACGAGGCAGCTGAGGCGCTCGGTGCGCTGGGCGATACCGACAGCATAGCGTTGTTGAAGGAGTTGAGAGATAAAGAGGGGGAGGTGGATGTTGTGAAGGAGACTTGCGAGATCGCAGTGGCAAGGATCGAGTGGGAGAATTCGGCGGAGAGCAAGAAGGAGAAATTACAGCAAAGGTACGTTGGGTTTGATGGTCTCATGAGGCACACAATACTAATTTTTGTAGTGATTTTGCTTCTATTGACCCCGCTCCGACAACGGCACAAAACTCTACGGTTGAAGATCTCGAGAAGACGCTGCTGAACGCAGAAGCGCCTCTCTTCCTACGATACAGAGCTATGTTCGGCCTCCGCGACTTGGCTTCACCTCCTGACCTTCCCACGGCGAAGCCTGCCGTCCTAGCCCTTGCCAAGGGCTTCGCCGATTCGTCCGCGCTGTTCCGACACGAGGTTGCGTTTGTCTTTGGCCAGCTGTCACACCCAGCTTCGATACCCGCACTTACCGCTGCGTTGAGCGACACAAACGAGGCGAGCATGGTTAGGCACGAGGCGGCGGAAGCTCTGGGCAGCCTGGGAGACGAGGATGGTGTTGAAGATGTGCTGAAGCGGTTCTTGAATGATAGCGAGCAGGTTGTGAGGGAGAGTGTGATTGTCGCTTTGGATATGGCTGAGTTCGAGAGGAGTGGTGAGACGGAGTATGCTTTGATCCCAGAGGCTGCTGGCACCGCGCCAGCATAAATTATATAGTAGCAATTATAAGGCGGAAGGCGAATAGCTGGCAACAGCCTAAAGCTTGTTTGCAGTAGATATCCAGCATAAAATGGCATAGACGGAGTTTCCACATCAGTTGTTTTCCTTCCATCTGGAGTGAGACATTAGTTTCAGGTCCACTTCAATTTCACACGTAACTTACTTGTGGCCACACTGGCACGTATAGAAATTGGTGGAACCTTCGTCTGCACCTCTCAGTTGCAGCGACTGGAACTTCACCTCATTCCGGCCACACTCAGGGCAAGTCTCCATTGCCGTCGCCTCGTTGTCTCTGTCGCTCATTTCCACGGTCTGCACAGCCGATCGCTTCTGCCTCAACAGAGAAGGAAACGAGGAGGGCTTCGTCTTAGTGAGGACTGTTTGCGATGATGTATCTGAGCTATTAGTATATAGTTTTTATAATAGCTGTTAAAGATCAATTTACCTCGGTTCTCAGTGCCACAGCATGCGCACGTCAAGAGGGTATTGGCATCACCAGTTGAGCTGTCGAGGAGATTACCGCAGTCAGTACAGAAAACAAGAGACCCAATTGCAGACATTTTGATTAAACAAGGTTGTGATATGAAGTATGGTGCTGAAAATGGCAGATTTACGACGTAGCGATAAAGTTGTGGTGAGGCTGGCACATAAAAATAATTCTGCAAAGGCGGTAAGCCGCTTTCATCGAAGTTGGGATGCACGCTTGAGTGATAGGCCGCGCTAAGCCCTATTTGACGCAGGGCTACCATCGCAACTGCCTTGCGACGTTGACGTCGGATGCTGAACGATCAGATACATCGCATAGCTTGACAAAGGGCCAATACTCCTGAACAAGGCCGTCCAAATAGCGCTGGCAATGCGCCATCCGTATCTCTCCTGAGTCACCGCCGTTCTCATGCTCTCTAAATCGCCACAATGGAACGCAATGGCTTCGCGCGACCTCCAGGTCCCATGGCGCCCGGGGAACAACAAGGAAGACATGGCTCAAGTCGGGGACGCGTGAAGCCTTTTTCTGTACAAGAGGCCCTCGCCCATTCCCCAATGTCCTCTGTTGTCCCGTTCAATACTGGTATTTGACACCCCGCGCACCTCAACTCTTACCAACCACATCCGATCTACCCCAAGTTGAACTCCCACCACTTACACATTATCTTTAGGTATAATTCCTTTGCCTAGCATTGGCGACCGAGCATCGGCTTCTATATTTGCTACAGCCGAAGAAGAGAATGTTGCCAGGGAGGGTCTTGCTATACTCGAGCAGCCAACCTCGGAATCGAATGGCACTACACAAAGACTAGGAAAGGCCTTGAGTGACCTGCAACAACTTCTCAGACCGGAGGGCATAACACAATTGTGAGTTATGATATATTGTGATATGCTGAAATCATATTCTGACTGGAAATTAGCAAGTTCAAAACTGCTCCAGTCTCATCCAGATCGAAGCCAAACAACCCGCCCCCGAATGCGCAACTATCGACGTTTGCCCAGATGCTGCTTGACAATACGACTATAGGGTTTGAGCCGTCGATGCCAGATGCTCCTGAACCTGGGTTTTCGAGTGGAAATACTGGACATGCCCCATTGAAGCCAACGCCACCAGCCAGACAGAAACCTACGAAGAGACCCTCTATCAAACATAGCAAGGATATCCAGCCCCATCACCAACCTAAGTTGGAGCACAACAACCATACCCCCGCTCTGAATGCACCTACAGAGGCTGCCACACCACACACGATACAGGCTCACAACCAACGGATTATAACACCCCCCAGAGAACTCAACGAGATGGCTGATAACAGGCCATCTTTTATGATTGCGCTACCTGATGCCCCGCAAGCGTTTAACCGCGAAGAGTATATTTCTCACAACGAAGGCTTGCCATCTCCCACGGATCGAAACGCGAGGAAACGCAAATTATCTGTGGACGATGTCTTGGAAGGCCCAGATCAGCGCGAGCAAGCTGATGTTGCGTTTCGTGAGTTACAAGATCACTTACATAGCGTTTTCGAATCCGAAGGCGATGCGACTGGCCTATGCGAGAAGATTGGAGAAGATAATATTACGAGCCTCACGTCCCCTGCTTTGTCCAAGGTTCACATCTTGCTCCAGAAAATTATTTCTCTCGGCAGGCTTTCCCAAGTGCCTGTGGGCGACCTTACACGGCTCCAGAAGCTTTGCGATGGGGCCATTAAAGCGACCGGTGTTATTAGTTTGAGGTTTGAAGAAACCTGGGAACAGTCTGATATGGAAACGTTCCTAGAAAACCTTGTTGTGGCTGATATCGGACTGAAATCTGCCAGGGCCTCGCTCCGGATAATGACTGGTGGCCGCGAAGAAAAACAACTTTATTCCGAAGAAGTCATTCAAGCATCAGTCCACGCCTTGAATAATGTGTTGGACGCATGCATTGTTCCAATTGTAGAACTCCGCGATGCTGGATCTCAATCCTCTATCTTTAAGCTTCTTTCGGCACACAAAAAGTCTATCAGGGACGTTGTTTTACAATGCGTGCGGGTGCTGAGCCTCCTGAGGGATCTTGTCTCCAGCATTGAGCTCTCTGAGACCGTCATAAATACTTTAGAGTATACTGTGTCGCGGTTGATTTTTGTAGAAAACGCCCACAGCGAGAAAGATTCAGTTCTTGGGGTGGCAAAATTCGACAATCTCCGTGTTGTAGCGATGGACACTCTGGCACAGATCTTTTCAAGCTACACAGAGCAGCGGCAGGGCATTTTTGACGAAATTCTCACGTCATTAGAGAAGCTTCCGGTGGCAAAGCAAAGTGCGAGACAGTTCAAGTTGGCAAGTGGAGGCAGCATCCAATTAGTATCGGCTCTCATGATGCGCTTGATCCAGACAAGTGCAAACAAATCAAATGCATCATCACGAATGAACGAAGTGCAAGACGAAGAAGACGAAGACGCTGATGGCGAGGCCGACGAGCCGGGCTTCCAGATTCTCATGGGAAACGGGCCTCTTCCTGCAATCTACGATACAGAACCCCGCGCAGCTCGGCAATCCTCAACCGCAGTCCAGGAGCTCCAAAAAACAGTACAGCCACTCCTGAGAACAGCCAAGGCTAGTGCTTCCTATGTGGTCAATTTTATTGTCCAGCGAGCAATGACGTCCACCAAGACTGGAGATGCACCATACCGCAACCTACTTGATCTCTTTGTGCAAGACTTTATTACCTGCCTCAACACGATGGACTGGCCAGCAGCCGAGTTGCTTCTGCGCATATTTCTCATTAAAATGGTGAATCTTGCAGAGGCGGATAAGACACCGCCTGGCGCCAAAAATATGGCGTTGGACTTACTTGGCGAGATGGGTGCAGCTATATCGAAGCTTGTGTTTGATGTTCGAAAGCTAACCGATTCACTCGATACTCAAGGTTCAGATGATGTCGATGGCTTACTTTTGCATCTCTTACGTTCCTATTTTGAAGATAAGCTTCACGTTCAGGATCTTATTGATTGGGACGGCCCGTACTGCATCTCTCTCCAGTACCTTGATGATCGATACGGAACAGACAGCATCCTTGAAAGCGCTGTTGGGTTCTACACTGCCGATTGGGCCTCCCAAATATGCACCAGCTATGATGCTCCAATAGAAGATGATAGAGATCGCGAAGAGCTCGAGCGAAACTATGGACGAGTTGCGTATCGGCTTCGTATGATGATTAACGACAAGAGATGGCTGTCTACAGAGTACAGTGCTCCTCGCATCGGAGAAGCGCAGGCAAAACTTGCTTATTCTTTGACTCTACTTAACTCACCATTCTGCAAAGCCTCCGAGCGCGTTCTGATGATTCTTCTCAAGTCCATGAGCAGCGACCAAGCCATAGTTCGAAGCAAGAGCTTGAAGAGCGTCAATCAAGTTCTCGAGACAGACCCAGCGATCCTTGACCGAGGCGAAACCGTCATCCGGCTCATATTGAATTGCTTAATGGATATTTCGGTGCAGGTCCGAGACTCTGCTTTAGGTCTTATTGCTAAGTGCATCGGCCTCAGGCCAGCACTTGAGAAAGAAACATTGCCGGCGATTCTCAGAGCTGTCATCGACAGCAATGCGGGGGTACGAAAGCGTGCCATCAAGCTGATCAAGGACGTGTACCTTCGGAACACCGATAGAGAAATCAGAAGTCTCATCGCAGATGCACTGCTTCATAGGGCGAAGGATTTAGATGAAGGTGTGCAAGAGTTGGCTCGCCAAGTTATTGAAGAAGTATGGCTGTCACCCTTTTATGCGCAAGATCCAACAGCAGATGATGCCGTCCAGCGTCGACTGATAATCACTGATCATGTGACGCTAATGGTGAAAACCATACAGCGCAGTTCTGATATAGCTGGCGTCCTGGATAGAGTGCTGCAGAGCTCTCTGTCGACCACTTCAAAGAACGCAGCTGCGAACTTCAAAGTCTGCAAGACATTTGTAGCTACGATGTTTGAAACAATAATTGGTGATGCTGGATTGGGCGGTTCTGACCGTCTCGAAACGAAGGATGCATTGCAACTTCTCATGACCTTCGCAAAGGCCGACTCCAAGCTTTTCACGACAGATCAGATCCAGCTTCTACAGCCTTTTATTGCAGATGCTAAAACTGAGACTGATATCACAATTTTCCGCTGTGTTATTGTCATATTCCGGCATGTTTTCCCTCAACTCTCAACGCTGCACTCGCAGTTCCTTGTCGCAGTACGCCAGACCATAATGCCAACGGTGTCTCGTATGCATAGAGCTGCACTTGACGACATCTTCGCGTGTCTCCGGATCATAAGCGAAGTACTCAAGAACACCGATAACCTCGCACGACTCATATGTTCTACAATTGATAACATTAGAAAGCTCAGCAAGGCGAATTTCTCCGACCCAAAAGCGAATGATAATGTCCGCAAGATCTCCAAGCTTTTCCTCATTACAGGAATGTGTGGAAAGCACTGTGACTTGGACAGCCAGATTGCCCTCTTTCGACAGAAGTTTCCACACTTCAAAGGTACATCCGTGTCGAAACTCATGGTTGATACCTTTGCCCCATTTACATCTCCATCTCAGCCCCTGGAAATCAGAAGGGCCGCATTGGATGCAATAGGCCTTGTGTGCCAATCATGGCCTAAAAACTATGATACCGCCTCTATCTCGACCGCCTTCCAAGCCGCATTTGAAGATAAAGTCCAGTCGCTAGAGTCTGTTATCATGGGGTCCTTCAAGGAGTTTTTTCTCTCGGAAGAGAAACGATCTGATCCAGATGCAGAGCTTAATGTTGGGGCTGGCACTGAGACGGTTGCAACTCTCGGAGTCATGGGCGGTAGTCGACATGATGGAGTCAGCACATATATTTACCAGAAATTCATGCCGTACTTGACCCAAATTGCCTTGTCAACCCAAGGTGACCATGCCTTGCTGGCTACTGAGATTCTCACAAGCATCAACAGGCAGGGCCTGAACCACCCCAAGGAGTGCATGCAGACATTTGTTGCCCTTGAAACGTCGCAAAACAGTGTTATCGCGAAGCTAGCATTTCACGAGCATCGGTCGCTTCATGAAAAGCATGAAACTATTCTGGAGAAAGAATATACGAGGGCTGTTCAGCTGGCGTTCACATATCAGCATGATGTTATTCAAAACACTCGTGGAGCAATGAGTTCTACGGGCGACCCATCAACAGCCAAGTATACAGCGAAACTGCATCTTTTGATAGACGTTCTCAACATCAGCAAAGTTAAGATAAGGAAGAGATTATACGAAAGTCTATGTACTCGCATTGATTTCGACCAATTGAAACTTGATGCATCTGGGGATTTACCTACGCATGTCGATTTTTCTAGATTCGTCATTGAAAATTTGGCTTTCTTTGAATACGCCACCGTCGATGAGCTTCTCGCAGCTATTTCCGCTATGGAGAAGGTTGTTACTGGCACAGGCAGTAATGTTGCTCACGCCATCGAGACGGAAATTTTCAGCTTGAGAATGGGGAATGGCCAAGTTGAAATCGAGCCAGGGCAAGACATCGCTCCTTCAACGGAAACCGACATTGATTTGGGGCGACTACGCCAGCTAACCGCGGGTTCCATGGTTCTTTCTTGCCTCTGGGAAGCACGCACGCATCTCCGACGACTCTATGGCTTGATGAATAGTCAGAGTACTCGACGCGAGGGTAAGACCAAGGCCAATGTTAAAGATCTAAACAGAGCGCCAACCAAAGTACCTTTTGCAAGTGGCGATAAGTTCTGGGACGAGAGTACAAGGATAATGTCTTGCCTTGGGTCCCGAGAAGCTATGATGGACCAATGCAAGGATTTCGTGGAACTCCTCACTGTGGACAAGGACTTCAAGATCGCTGCAGAGGGAGAAGATGATGTTGCCGCCCAAGCTCGACTCCGCACCCCGAGTGATGATGATGAAGCATCCCAGCCCCCGAGTGGTAGTGGGAGGGGGCGGAAGCGCAAGGCCAGCGGAACGCCAGGCGGCCGGAAGAAGGGGGCACGATCAAATTCGAAGGGTCGGGGGAAGAAAAGTAAGAGGGGTAGTCCGGATAGTGACGAAGACGATGATTATGGGAGTTAAACGGAGAACATATTTTGCTTTCTGCGGATATATATGTATTATGGGAGGTGGCGTTATGGGACCGGAGGGGAGTTAAATTATAAGGCTATGGCTGGTGCTACGGGATGGCATTTACGGCGGCGAACATAGCATGGCTTTATCGGCATTTGCTTTACTGCTTTGGACGGCAATATCCCCAGAAGAGCTTTAAGCGCTTGATATAGAGCTGGATTTATGAAGCCCATCTCGCAGGAAATGACTGGAAGAGATGGGATCATCAACAGGACAAACTGATGCTGATTTCAATTAGCAAATTAGCTACATAGCTTTGAAACGAGCAGAATAATTAGCTGCAAATATATTAACATTGCACATTTCAATACATGTATAGAGCATAGTGCCGCTGTAGATCTATTTGAGGATGGATCATTTAAGGCCCATGATCTCGGAAATCAATGGCTCTCGCAAATGGCAAGGACGTCGACTTCTCCGCGTGGCCAGCTAGATCTCATTTCATAAAGCACGGATGTTAGCTGCAACTCTGTTACCATTGGCGTGCCGATTACCGGAACGGCCAGAGATGGATTGATGCACTCGGGTTTCGGAGTATCAAAAGAAATACTCCAGAGTATAACCGGAGTTTCTCCCGTGCTAGCGTTTGTCAAGTGATACTTTGTAAAACCATCCCCGCACCTTCCCCCCACCAAGTGGCCATTAGATCTCCAACTTTACATTCAGCCTGAATATTTGAAGCTATGTGGAGGATAGCACTGGATAGTGCCCCCAAGGTACTGCCGCTATGTCCTTGATAGGAGGCTTTGCTCGAGCGACGTCAAGACGGGACAAGGCTGTGGTGGGGTAATTGTTGGAGTACCTAGGTGTATGTAAGAGCGACGTTTCTTCCAACAGTCAGTTTTCTATTATATTTGCCTCAACCTTCAAGGTTATTTGAAGATATATCCCTTTGTAGAGTCATTTCTACTTTCGCTGTGTCAATTTGCAACCATTTCACTACCTAACATCACTTTGACCAAACCCTCGTTGCAACTCTAAATCTCACAGTCATGTCGACTGGCATCCTACGCACCCAAGGCACGGAAGTCGTTGGCCAGGATGGGAAGCCCGTGATTCTGCGCGGTGCAGCCCTAGGAGGATGGATGAACATGGAGAACTTCATCACTGGGTACCCTGGCCATGAAAAGGAGCACCGCGCGGCTATGAAGAAAGTTCTGGGACAGGAAAACTACGAGTTCTTCTTTGACAAGTGGCTCGAGTATTTCTTTACAGATGCTGATGCCGTTTTCTTCGCCAGCTTAGGCCTCAATGCTCTCAGATTACCGTTTAATTATCGCCACTTTGAGGATGATATGAACCCGAGGGTATTGAAGGAGGAGGGGTTCAAGCATTTGGATCGTGTTATTGATCTCGTAAGTTGCTTCCTTGGCTTTAATTCCATACACGGTTTGAGAAAACGAGACTAATATATAATAGTGCGGTAAGCACGGCATCTACACAATTCTGGATATGCACACGGTGCCAGGTGGACAAAGTCAAGACTGGCACTCCGATAACCACTCATCATGGGCCTCTTTCTGGGATTTCAAAGATCATCAGGACCGCACCGTGTGGCTATGGGAAAAAATTGCTGCGCGATACAAGGGGAACCCCTGGGTCGCCGGTTACAATCCCATCAATGAGCCATGTGATCCAGAGCACGTCCGCCTTCCTGCCTTCTATCAACGGCTAGAAAAGGCCATTCGTGTTATAGACCCCGACCACATTCTCTGGCTTGATGGGTCCGCATTCCCCCCTCAATCGCAAAGAAGCATATCTAATAATGTACAGAAATACCTTCGCAATGGAGTTTATCGGGTTTGAGCCACTCGTCTCCGGTCCTACTAAGCTCCCCAACACCGCCTACAGCATTCATGACTACAACTCCATGGGCTTCCCCTCCGGAGATGCGTACCTAGGTACGGATGACCAGAAAGCCAAACTCGAGAAATCCTTCCGCCGTAAAGCCGAGTGGATGGCCAAATACGACGTGCCGTGCTGGAACGGCGAGTTCGGGCCAGTGTATAGCATCCATGAGAAGGACCCGGAGGCTGCAAAAAAGATCAATGAGCAGCGCTACAACATGCTCGCCGAACAGCTGCAAATTTACGACAAGCACGCCATACCGTGGAGCATTTGGCTGTACAAGGACATCGGTCTGCAGGGTATGATCTACACCGATCCGGAGTCGAAATGGAACCGTACCATTGCCCCTTCCCTCAAGGTCAAAGTGGACGCCCAGCTAGATGCATGGGGATCGTATCCAAGTGCCGCAATGGAGTCGGTAATCAAACCGCTAGTAGCGCATCTTGAGAAAATAAACCCTGATGCAAAGGACGAGTACCCCACACCATGGAACGTGGAGCGTCATGTCAGGCGTGCGGTTCTCCAGACGTTCCTGTCACGGACGTTGTCGGATAAGTTTGCCCAACAGTTCAGTGGGATGGGTAAGGATGAGTTGGAGGAATGCGCAAGGAGTTTCCACTTTGACCAGTGCAAAAAGCGAGATGGGCTGAATGATATTCTGAGGGACCATGCAAAGTTGAGCCATGCTTAGATATTGAGTGCCGAATACATTCGTTCCAACTCTTCCACGAGTACACATTTGAGAACAGCCATAAACATTGATGTAAAGGCAAGGTCTGATAATATAATATGCCGACGTTTACGAAACTGGTGTATAGTCAGTATAGCCTATAAATTTATATTTGTGATTCATAATTTATTATTGGTCGTAGCAAATAATTTTTGCAGTATATTAAAATTATCTTCATTTCGTGAAATATACGGCATAAAAAAATATAGCCAAAACGCGACCATGACCAGATGACTGCGATGATGGGGTATCTATTTTGTACAGATCCCACCCAATGCCCCAAAACTACTTTCTAAGAAGTAATAGGCTAAAGACGAGAGTTGAGAGTGATATATACCGCCACTTTCGGACCATAATGTCCTCCCATATTAAATCCGGCCGCCCAGCAGTATCAAGCCTTCAGAACACTGCCAACCAACTCCCCTACCAACGCCCATATCCACTATTCCCCTATTTGTGCGGGACTAATTATACCAGTCCTCCTGGCTGCCCGCTCCCCCCATCCTCGGACTATCATCCAACCCCGACGCATCACCCATGAAGAAGGCACTCTCACCAGGCACACTTCCCAATTCCTCCCAATTATCAAACCCAGCCGCCAGGTTAACCGGGTCGCGCAGCCACCAATTCTGGCTCTCGGCCAGCGCCCCCGTCCCCCCAAATATGGTCGTCGGACTAACCTGCCTTGCCTGCGATGGACCTGCCATCGCCGGCTGCTGTGTCGTCTGCCCCGGCACTGTAGTGCGCGGGCTGCTGCCTAGAACGGGAGGAAGGACGTTATAGAGCCCTGTAGTGGCGCTGCGAAGGTATGGCGCTGTCATGTTCAACCCAGAGTCATCGGCGAGAGACATGGGGATCTGAGCGCCTACCTCTTCCCCTCCGGCCGATACGGGCACGAAGGGCGCAAGGGTCGTGTACACGTTATTCTGCGCAGTGCCTGGCGGGTTCGGCGGCGGCGCTATGACCTGCGAAGGTTTGGAAGCCTCGGGCGAGCTGTACCCGGGCGGTGTGCCCAAGTTCGATGGGCTTGGGTGGTGAGAGGTGTCGGATTTGGGGCTGGGGACGTCTGTGGGGGAGAAGGTGCCATATTTGGCGTCGGTGCGGAGGAGGACATCGCGTGCCTCATCTGGGAGCTCGATCTTCCATTTGCGTGCGAGTACGCTGATGATGCTTAAGGTGCGGCGGGCACACAGCCAATCTTCTGCGATCTCCTCGAGGTGCTTGGTTCCGTGGACAATATCGCGCTTGGCAGCTTTGTCGGGAAGGTTGAGTAGATGGATAGTACAAGCCGAGTGGACGATGTAAACGGCAATGTTGCAGATTTGGCGTAACCCATAGACGCGTTTATACAGACGCATGAGTTTGGAGATAGCAGAGGCAGCCGAAGTACAGAATTTTCGGGGCGAGACGTGGCTCGGGAGAGGAGAAGTGGATGGATTGTATTTAAGGAATGGACGGAAGAGATGAATGTACAGAAGATGGAAAAACATGCTGCTGAGTGTTAGTATATGTTGCAGTTGATAGGAGTAAAAGAGCCTTACTGCATAAGCAAAACATTGGGTAGTTGCCCCTCTTTTGCCTCGAACTCCTTGGGCAGATCTTTGCGCCACGCCTCTAGACGGGTGTGCAGTTCGCTCAACTTCTTCAGCTCGGCCTGCTTCCCCATAGACCGCTCCAGCGTCTGCGGATGGTAGAAGAATATCAATAGGTCGCTACTGATCTCGCACAATGCCGATATTTGCAATGCAACTGCCCTTGTGCGTGACGGCTGCGAATTTAACTGGCTGACACCAGTATCAGTATATGGCGACCAAATATCGCTGTCCTCATCTGGAAAGACGTCGTATTTCGGAACCGTTATATTCGATGTCGGTAGCTGTGGCATACGTCCCAGGTAGTTGGACCAGCACTTGTCGAACAAATAGCAGCCCCAGAATGTAACTCTTCGTGCGTCGATTTCTTTCTCATCCATTGGCTCCTTTTTGCTAGCCATTCCGCCTGAATCCAGATTCAGACCCATGTCTAACGCCATACGGAAGCTCATTCCGCTATATACCCAGCCCTTTGCTTCGCGCCCGCACCCGGCTTCTCTGAGCGACATTAATGCTAAGGCTTGTACAGTCGTTAATCGTGGCTTCTCATATTCATCATTTTCAACAAATAAGCGCTTGGCTTCTTGGAAGAATGCGTCTCCTTTCGTAGCGGGGTCCTCCGGATCCGCACAGCCCGCTGGCGAATTCGTAAAATGGCAACCTAGCGCCAGCATTGCATTGACCAGCAATGATGAGCAGTACAAGGTCCGCTTGGGATTCCCGGGTGGTTTGCCTAGGAGGAAGTCTCGTAAGAAGAGGCTCTTAGAAAATGTCGTGAAATATGGGTAGTGCCAGCTTAGGTACATGTTTAGTAAATGTAGTATAAGCTCAGTATCCGCAGTAACCGTTGTCCAGCTTGCTACAGGCTCTTCTTGCTGCTGTAACGTGTCTGAGCCATCCTTGTCATCATCCTCTGGAGTGAGATATATCAAGTTCGACGTGCCACCAATGAATCGCACTGACCCATTCTCGATCCTCAATTCGCCCATTTTGCCCGAAAGTTCGTTTTCAAAGGTTGGAGCGACGGTTTGCGAGTATGCTCCAATCATGTAATCATCATCATCCTCATCTTCCGCCTTTGCATCGGAGCTCTCCTTGCGAGTGATGGTGTCCGCTACATCGTCCAGGTTGTCGCAGTTGCGTATCTGTCGAACCAAAGCTGAAACACTGTCTTCGGACGAGTTCAGTATCGCCTGCACGATCGTCTGCAGTGTCGATTCGCGCGCCTTGAGCGTATCGGCCTTCTCCTTATACACCCCCTTACGTCGATGGTCGCTGTTGGGATCGTACACACATTCTGTAGCCGCATAGTTAGCGCCAAGATCCTGCGTGCAAAACCAGAATCCGGATAGTAACTTACCTGTCCCATAGACGCTCGAACAGGCAGCGCAGGATGGCGTGTTGCCATCACATTTTGACTTTCTCCGGCGACAGGCAATGCAAGCGGTGCTCACGCATCGTCGCTTGATGGCGGCGGCGTCACGACTCGACCGGGACTTCTTCTTCGCCGGCGCGTGGGGCGGCGACTTCCGAGCCTCACTAGAACCATTGTCCATATTTACAGGTGATTCGCGCCGGGTCACCTCGAGGATCTCGCGATCTCCCATTGCGAGTGGGGATGCGGCTGCCAGAACACGCTATTGCGCTACTACTGTACGTAGTGGGTCGTCAGGGCGCTTGTGGATAACCACATCGGTGAACCAGGGGCAAGATATCGACTCTGAACAGTATAAAACATAAAAGTAAGGCCTGTATCTCTCCTGGGGTGTTATAGATTCGTAATCGCTAGGCTCAATTCGAGTTGCGTTGTAATCAAAAGTCGCTCATTGAGTTGTCTGTCTTAGTAAGGAGTTTGGAGCCGGGAAACGGCATGGCCAAGGTAGGGTTGATGGGACCATAACCGATAAGAATAACCTTATCGCCTACTTTGGTCTCATATAAGGCTGATCGGGGTCTGCTCGGGGACTGTTCGACAACACAAGACCATGTTGTACTGACTGTGAATTGCTTCGAAATCATATTGCACAGTGATATTGATTTGCAAACTCCTTGGGGAAGATATGGAGTGCAGAGAGTGAGGTTGATTCTCGGATATGGACCTGGTTTTAAATGCTAACAGCACTACCAGCACTGGCCACGTCGTGGCTATACACGACCAATGGCATATTAAGAGAGCAACGATTCCCTATTAAGATCGAGCTTTATCCCGTTTTCAGAGAGTCAGCTCCCCTTCGTGAGTAATTAAATTCTGCTCATGGGTCCCATTTGTCGTACTGTGGGCGCCGATCACCGGCATATCCGTCGACGACAGAATGCGGGGAATGGCGGGGTCACTGGCGCGTCAGCACAACTTCAACCTCAGGTCGTGAGTTTGCATCATCAACAATTGACACCTCCACAGCCACGGGCCGACAGCTCCTCCGGCCTCACATCCAGCAGAAGGAGATATACCAGTTACGTGCATTGAACCTCTTCAAGACATATTTATCGACTCCCTCAGCACCGTGAATCCAGCCGGTCAACTGCCCAACCCAGTCCCAATCCAGTCCCAACCCCGAAATTCCCAAAATAAAAACTTCCAATCCCAGTAACCATCAGTCAACAGTCGAGAACCAACAACCAACATCCAACAAACCAACAACGCACACGACACAGTCATAGTCACAATCACAATCACGACCGCAACCATACCACACTTCCGCAACCTCACCATGTCCTCCCCCGCCCCCTGGGCCTCCCTCTTCCACACTCACCTCACCCATCTCTCACCCCCAACCTTCACCCTCAGCACGCTGCACCATACGCCCTCGCTCACCCCTCCCTGGAGTCCCCGTGCCCGGACGTGCGTTTTTCGGGGTATGTTCGGGTCCGGGCCGGGCGCTACTCCGTCGTCGGCCGCCGCCTCCGAGCTACTCACCTTCACGACGGACGTGCGTTCGGGCAAGGTTCCCGATTTGGTCGGTTCCGAACCGACAGGGGGTCGGAGGGCCAGTGGAGGGGGAGGAAAGATTGAGGCTGTGTTTTGGGTGGAGGGCGTTAGGACGCAATGGCGCGTACGGGGAGATGCGTGGGTTGTTGGGCCGGATATTGGAGGTAAGGGAGAGGGAGCGGAAAGAGTTAAGGCGGCGTTGAAAGGGAGGATGAGGGTTGGTGAAGGGTGGGGGTGGGAGGCGGAGAGGGATGCATTTTTTGGGGCTATGGGGAGGGAGTTGAAGAAGGGATTGGCTGGACCGCCGCCGGGGGAGGTGAGTAAGGGGGCAGATGGAGGGAATGAGTTTGATGAGGAGGAGGCGAGGAGGAATTTCAGGCTCGTGGTTGTGAGGCCGGCGGAGGTGGAGTGTGTGGATCTTACGGACCCTGAGAGTTCGAAGAGATGGATATATACGTTTGTGGAGAGGGAGGGCGGGGGAGGGGATTGGAAGAGACAGGACCTGAACCCGTGAGGATCTTGACTGTTTGAATATTGGAAAGGGGGAGCTGACAGGAGGCGAAGTGGATTAGGGAGAACCGAGCGTCTAGGGAACTTATAGAAAGCTGAGCTGGAACATCGATGCATATATAAGAGTCAGGGGCTGAGGCTCTAGAATACTCAGTGGGGGAAGGGCGAAGGACGACTGGCAGAGCATGACCTGGCTCTGCAGCAGAGAAACAATATCTGAGACTGAGGGTGAGACTATAGAATCGGCAGCTACAATGCCCAGACCAAAATAGAGCAGCTGGAGCGCTCGTTACACAACTACTCTTCAAGACCATGGAATCTGCCGAATTTCTCACAAGAGCCACTTTTACTTCCTCTGCACGGTTTGATCAATAGGACCTTTGAACGTTACGCTACGAATCTGATTTGGAGCCATTGGACGTGATGACAGCCAACCCGCATAATGTACAGTACAGTACATACCGTCTGTGCATTATGTAGTCTGACCGGATTAGGCTAATTACAAGCGGTCAAGCGAGCCACACATCCCTTCCGCAACTGGTACGCTCGAGCTTCGACAATCTGGTAGTGGCACGGGACGTCGCTGACGCGGGATGGAACACTGAGAGACGTGTCTGTGGTTGGTCGTACCAGTTTTGTTCGTGGGATGTGCGAGCTGAGGCGTGGGACAAGGGCTTCTAGGGTCCTGATGGGCAATCGAAATCTCAACAGTGGCATTATGGATATAGGGAAGATTGGCGGCTCGCTTCTGTGATACTGCTGCGGGCAAATTCTTCAGCGGCGGAGAGGCGGTGTATGGGTATATATGGAGGAGAGCATGGTGAAGGTGGAATGGCACGCAGTGCGGTGGAGTTGCTGTGAGTGCGAGGAGGGATGCCCTGCACTCACATATGCAGTCTTGAACATATGCACTCTTGACTCGTCGACTCGGCCGTAGCGGCTGTCTTGGGGCCTTCGCTGGCTGAGAACCTCATTCTGCAGCATCCGCCACTGCATGGCAAAGTACTGGAGTACTCTCGAGTACCGTGATGGGCGCAAAGCGGCACAATCTTTCGGAGTAGTAAGTACCTTGGCGATGCAAGAAGGGTTGGAGAAAAGAGGAGGTATGGCGATCTACTCGCTAGGATCGGGCGGAAGGGTTCCCCGATCACGCTTGTCTCGCCCGTCGCTCGCTCTCGTCCACAGAATGCCACACCCAACTTTTCAGGGTTTTCTCAGCCGCTTTTTGTGCGGATATTGGCGAGACGAAATGCCAGATCTGGAGATTGATGAGAGACTGGGGGATTAAGAGCCTCGGCGCTGCTGTGCAACAGGGAGATAGATTTGACAGCGGGCACTCCGAGGCCTTGTGCGACGAAAACGCTGTTGGTGTTATTAAACCACTATATCTATAAGTACGCCTTAGCCGCTGAGACCGGGGTGTCTTTGTTAGATATGCACGCGGATGGCACACGAAAATCGTGTCTGGCAACCTGTCCGGTTAGGATTCGCAACGGGGCCTTCTTAGCTTCGGAACCTCGTGTGGATGGCTACAGTACTCCAAAGTACTCTTCGCATGGTGGAGATGGGATGTGCATCATCTGCACACTCCAGTCTCTGACCAAGCACATTTGCTTCCTTCTTGTGTTTCGAGTTTGTCGATGCCGTTGGACTTCGCAGGTAGTTCATTGGGCATCATGGACCTAGTGAGGTTGGACGAATACGTGTTCTCCAACGTTTGAAGTGCGCGGGGGCTTTTGGAATTCAAGTGAGAATATCGCCGCTCACGGCTGCGGTGCACAGCATACATACATACCGTCTATAATATGTGCCGTGCTATGAGGGGGTGGTCCATGAGGCCCATGAGACGAGAACCGCTCGTGTGCAGCGTGGCAATGGCGGGCGCAACTACTAGGAAAACTCACAGTGCGGGCCGTCGCGATAGGCTTCACTTTAGCAGGCTATAGTACACAGTACGTACTAGAGGTGTAAGACTGGCCCACTCAAAGCGGCTTCTTACCGTACCTAGTACCTTGAGAGACAAAGGACGGCAGGCATTTGCCTGCTATGTCACCGTTTATAATATACTAAAATACTACTTTATTCCACAGAGTAAGCTTCATATATTACTCGTCTGGCTCTGCCCGGTAGATCACAGTTCGTGGGAAAAGAGGATAGCATATTAGAGTATAACTTTGAGAGTAAGGAGTATACACATGGTGGCTAAAAGGGGGGTAAGTTACAGACTTAGAGACATACATATTCGAGATGCATACTTCGCGCATACTCGTACATGCTTCGTACATACATTACATACGATACACATGGCAGCATAACAGCATGGCGACGTAGGGCAGTTATGGCAGGTAGGTATAGCAGGCAATTAATATGTAGGTATTCCATAACTGTGCTATAGTTTGTATTATAGTGCATCGATGGAGAAACATTCATCGCAGATCCTCTCCCTCTCCACCTCAAACAACCTCCCTTAACCGGCTACGAGAGGTATTTGTGGTTGGCCCATATCCTTCGTTCTTCTCGTACCGGTGACATCTTGGAGTCTCCCATATGATTCCTCCGCAATGTACTGCAGAGTACATACAATACAATACAATACATACATATTCTTCGGTCATACATAACCCCTCCCCAACCCCCCGACTGCGACAAAATCCCTCGACTACCATATCTATACAGAAGCTCAAAATCTGTGCATTTCTCCTTCTCCTCCACAATTCATCTTCGCTTCCTTCCAAAATTCTTCGAGAATCAGCGTCGTGTGGGGACTGTTGGGAGATTGCCTTGATACTGTCGGATATTATTGCGAGTGGCAAGCGACACGACCGAAGCCTGCCAAGCACCGGACAAGGCGGACCTCCACCACAAGTAGCGATCATCCCGACAGGGTGAAGGACCACACACCTCTGTACTGTACACCCGAATCTCAACTTCCCCAACGCCCAAACCAACAACTTCATATACCCCCATACGGACAGTTTCAAATCAGCAACCTCGCTTCCACCTGACATCCATGCGCCTATGAGAGACATGGCCTCTTCGTAAGGGCATGCCTCCTGCAGCAAGCCGGACATTTGCATCCCGTTAAAAGTACACCAACATCTCCTACGACCCGAAGACATCATCTTGACTCGTTTTCCGCTCTCAACAAACACGATAGCAGGGCGTGAGGTCCATATCAGCATATAAATATGGATCCGCTTAATCACCTTACCAAGTCAATTCCCGAATGGCAGGTTCTACTCGATGACCTCAATGGCAAGATAGCAAGGCGACAGGGCGAGCTGGCCGAGGCCGAGAACAGCAGACCTTCGACGCGCTCGTTGCGCTCATTACGGAATAAGGGATCAACAGAGTCCCTGCGGCCGAAAGAAGATACCGAGGCCATACCAGAGGACGTCGACATTATCATGAATTCTCCTACAGATACGCCCCAAACAAATAATGACACTTCAATACCCACAATCACATATCCCAGCAATGGCAAGGCACTGTCACCACCACCTCCGCCACCGAAAGCCGACAACTCTCCACGAACTCCCCAACGCAACCCATCTAATCGTCTCCGCGGAGCCATCGCAAAGGGTCTCCCGGCACTCACACCACCCGTCCTTCGCAAGCGCAAGACCGAGTCTCTCGCCTCCGCCGAATCCGGGAAGCCGAAGCACCGAACCCGATCTATGATAATCGTTTACTACGACTCGGCCGTACAGAAAGACTTTGAGACACTTGTCAAGCACATCAGTGCCTCTCGCAATTCCATGCGCAAAGGGAAAATGGCTGCACGGATGGCAAGCATGCGCATGATGGCGGACCTGGAGAAACTAGGGGACGAGCCGGATACGGAATTGGAGGTGGATGACGCCCCAGCGGCCGCGGTGGGCGCTGTTGCAAGTGCCTCCACTAATAGTCCGAATGCGATGATGGCTTCCGCGTCGCCGGGCGATGAGGACGACGACGGATTGCCGTTGCCACCGTTGAACTTCGTCTCAACGCGCCGTATGGGCCCGATGAGGGAGTTGTCGTCTAACAGAGCCCTTCGTGCGGGACCAGGCGCTCCTGGCGTGAGACGCGCTGGACAAGCTGGTCCCGGACCGATTGGTGCTGGGCGGGTAGGTGCTGGTGCACCCTCAAGGCCTTCTGGGCTGGGCTCCAGTATATTCGACGAACTTGACAGTGGGCTTGAGTGGTGCCAGAGCATGTGCGAGCATGCGGCCCACCAGTTCCTACGTGATGGACAATGCACTTCTGAGATTGAAGGTATCAAATCACGGCTGCAAGAGGTGTGGGACAGGGCAGGAGAAGAACTGAAGGCAGAAGGGAAGGGAGCAGAAGTCGGTACGGACAAGGTCCCGAGCGAAACGACAGACGGGAGAGCTGACAATGTCAGAGCGGGTGATCAAGATGGAACTCCTACCTCTGGTACCTCCGATGCATTGAAGTCAGAGCCTCAGCTGCCACGGACCTTGAAACAGATTCAAATCAGAAGGGAAGCAGAAAAGATGTTTGAAAAACCGGAAAAGCCAGCACAAAAGCCGGCACAAAAGTCATTAGAAGTGGCCGCGGAAAAGCCGCCCAAAGGGCTGCAAGTGAACTTGGAAAAAGATGGTGGATCGGGCAACATCGAAGTTGACGATGCCCTAGAAGCAGACGACACACTCGAAGCAGATGATGATGTGATGGATGAAGACGCCTACAGGAAAGAGTACGCTGCCATCATTGCGCGGAACTCAAACTACCGACGGCGCCCAGCCGCCTGTTGAAGCTCCAGTTGCGGGCGACACAGCTTATGAACGGGATAACGAAGGGCGAGAGGGTTTGCCACGATCATTAGAACTGGATCGAACCTCGTCCTTGCACGAGAGAGCGGGTTAGCGAGCGATATTTATGGCATGGGAGAGCGTAGCATTGGTTGCTTTGGGACATCTGGCGTCCCCGTATATTTACGTGCGGCATTATCATATTTATAGTGATTGATTGATCACTTTGGAGTTCTAGGAGGGCGAAGGTGGAGCGGTCTTTATTGGACCAGAGACAGAGAGACAGGATTATCATCCATAGATTTAGTAACTTCACAACAATCATACGGACCATTCCAGACATCCTAACCGTCCCAACGTACCCTTGCTGTGCTGAACTGCGCCGTACCTGCACGAGGCCCGAGACAGTTATTTGTCGCATGATATTATTATGGAATTGGGATTACCATTGGTGGGGGTTGCGTGGGGGGCACTACAACGCTATTAGTGAGCAAACCCACCCTGATACGCCCGACGGGGAGCCTCGTCATCGGGGACGAGCGCCCCCCTGATTCTCTCAGCCCGAAAGGGTCGTGAATCCCCCTTTTCTCGCAGGCCACCCGAACCGGCCTAACCGACCTAATTTACCTCTCGGCGACGCCAAAAAAAACCGTTACAAGCCGCGTTAGTTTGCCTTCTAGACACCCTAGGGGCGATCTCAAGGTTCTTAGACGGACGCCAGCGGTGCGACGCGAGCGGAAAAGTGTGGAGAGATGGAAGTTTCGTAGTATGGTAGTTGTTTGACGCCCGGTACTGGGGAGATTATTCACCGTAGCCTTGCGAAATAAGCTTTTTTTTGCGTGGGGTGTGCTGATGTGATTTGGGTTTTGGGTGGGGGGCCAGCCCAAACGAGCCCAGACGACGCCCTGTTGATTTTCTGAAGAGGGCGTCCCGGGTTCTGTTCGCCGCCGATCGAGAGAACGCGACTCGCTTTTGCTTGTACACCGATAATTCCTTCTGAGGCCTAGATTCGAGCACAGGCGCCGACTTTGTAAGAAATCTGTTTTGGGCGGATGATGGTAAATCGGGTCTTACCGCTTTTAGTCGTTCCGGACTGGCCCTTATATGGACTGGTTGTCCACGACGACTCCCAAGGTTGGCTATGAGCAAGGCTGGACTTGAAGATCTTTTAATATTGGAAGGTTCTACGCCAGATATTGCCATACGACAAGCAAGCAACATGCCTGACAGCGTAAGCTACTTAACTGCACACTAGCCTATACTTGACGAAATGCCGGGCAGAATCCAGAGCAGGCCCACTAACACCGCACCGTAGGACAAGGCCAATCTGGCTCGCATCCGCGACAACCAAAGGCGGTCCCGCGCACGCAGGAAGGAGTACCTCCAGGAACTCGAAGGCCGGCTCCGGCAATGCGAACTCACGGGCGTCGAAGCCAGCTCCGAGATCCAGGGCGCGGCGCGCAAAGTAATCGAAGAGAACCGGCGCTTACGCCTGCTGCTTGCCCAGCACGGCGTCAGCCCCGATGACGCAAGCGATGAGGATGGCAGCCAGCAGTGGCCGGCGGATACACCCCGAAGTGACGATGCACAGGCGCTAGAAATGCTTCTCAATATCCGTAGATGGAAGTGTGGCGATACGCAGGGTTCGCCTCCAGAGACGAGACCCGCGTCGACGATGCCCGGAGAACAGAATATCGATATGGTTGCGAGCCCACCCGCGGCGCAGGCGACGTGGATGCCGTCGCCCGAGAGCATGGAGGACCAGGGAGCTGAACAGATCGAGAACTCGCGCCTGGGTCTGAATACATTACAAACGGGATGGGCGGCATCGCAGGATGATATGCAATACCAAGGGATTCAGAAACTAGAATCCGACCCTTGCACACCAGTATCTTCGTACAGCTTCTCCAACCAATGCTGTGGAGGACGTAGCTGTACTTCAAATCCTAGAGAGCAGCAAACACCATTACAGCAGCAGCCTCCGACACAGGCTGGACGGCTTCTCGGAGCCATTAATATGCTGGGTCCCATGTCGACCCACGAGGAACAAAGAAAGGCCTTCGACTTCGCAGTACAAGCCCAGATTGATCCAAACCAATACCGATATATCCAGCAGCTACACGCTCTCTACGACCCCAATAATGTGCTCTACGACCCTTCCTTATCTATATACCAGCAGGCCCAGGCCCGTCAAATCCAGCTTCCAGTACGACCCGGGCCGTCGTTCCAAACTCCACCATACGCTATGAGTGCGCCGAGAAGTGCGCCCCAACCCCAAGCCCAGGCAGTTGGGACAAACAGCTGCATCTATGCCACCGACATGATCACAGCGATAGCGACCAATGCCCTACCATCTGATGTCCGAACCGACCTTGGGTGCTCGCCACAATGCAGTAACACCGATTGCGAAGTGAGCAACCACGTCGTTTTCGACGTTATGGATCGGTATTCTGGTATGGGACGCTGATGTCTTTTTTGATACTTTTATTTTTTGCCGCTTTCGATGATACCCCGTGAGATTTTTTAGTTCCGTCCGTTTAGTTCCGACGTTTTTCCAATGTACGACAGTTTATGGCTTTTTTTTGGTTGCATTCCACGCAGTCTTTGTCTGTTTCTCCGGCCGCGAATAGCATCTCCAACCCATCTCAAGTATTAGATGCAGCGGGAGATAACTGTACGATGCAAAAACAATGATGTGAAATGAAAAATTGAAAGAAAGTTTATTCTGCTCCCGATGTTTTGCGGGACAAAGGCTTTCCGGATGCGAACATGCCTTTGTTCGAAATTGCTGAATGGGAATAACGGCGCCGCCGAGCGCTTACGCTTCCGGCGACGAGGAGCTGAGCAGGCTCTCCTTTGTCTGCGAAATGGTTTCCAAAACCCTTGATAACTTCTTGGTGATGGGGGGGAGAGAATATTGATTATTGCGACTTGGACTTGGTGGAGATACGAAAGGATCGTAATTATATTATAACCTCTACATTTGCAAGGTGAGTCTATTGATATGAAGCTGCATTGTCCAGGCAGGCCATTGCTTAGCCTAGTAGGTGGTCATGGTGACTCTTGCTGACCCTTATACCCTTAGATGGCGGGTCAACTACCAAACAATCCCGGGCAAGCTCTTGATCCACGATTTGTAGCACCACCTGATCGGACCATTGAGGTACACCTAGGGCTGGAATTGGTCAGAATTTTTGGAAGTTTATCAGCGTTTGGCCCTAGTGCTACATTTAACAACAGCGACGACTTTCTGGAGCAGGATGGGCCCGATGGACCTGCATCGGATGACGACCATCAGTATGTATTCGACCCTTGGGGGCGTCTAAGAGAAAGATTGATATCCCCGGACGATCCGTTTGTCAACCGCGACGTAAACCAGGGCGAGCCAGGTGATGGAAGGGCCACGGACGTCGAAGAACTTCCCGAATTTGGAAACTTCGGCCCATACTTTCGAAGAATGACCACGCAAGGCGACCTAACAGGAAAGCACATTGCACCAAAGAATATAGATGGCAAATATCAAATTACCAGGTTCATTGACGAAGAGTTGAGAAAGGACCCCTTTGCGCGGAATGCAGAGTTTGACGATTGGAGGCGAGAGGTCGAGTTTCAATTTGGAGAGAGGCCGCCGCCGCCACCTCCTCACCAGGGACCCGGTCCTAGGCCTGAACATGCTATTTACGACTTCAGTAGCCTTGCAATGCTGTTCAAAAACGACCCAATCCAACCACTACCAGTCCCTCAGCCTTTGATCCGGTCTCCGCTCGCCCCTCAAAAAGGCACGGACGAGGAAATGGATGCAGATTATGGCCGTATCAATTCTCTGCCACTGGAACTCTGCGCATCGTGGTGGATTGCCCACATCCTGTGGTTTATGGGCGAGGACGATGCGTCGTTGATTAAAACGATTGGCATGATCGAAGAAGGGAGCTGTCCTGCCGAGGTATTTCCATTTGACCGCAGGCCAGAAAACATGGATAATGTGGATGATTACGAGTTCGAGCATGCACCACTCATGAAATATGAGCCGCTTCTCATTGTAGATAATCGCCCAGACCCGATCGAGAATAGCATTTGGGTTCCGAAGCTGAAGGGCGTGAATGGGTCTGCGGTACGCTTCATGCGGCCGCCGTTTCCAGAAACGAGCACACTGGACACGCGATACTTTCCTGTCCCGGTAAGTTAGCCGTAATAGAAGCAGTTTCAATGCACTTGTACCATCGTTAAAAGCAATAAGCTGATATAATACAGGCCCTTCAGTCTACCGTCTTGCCAGAACGTCGTGATATAGGTCGTCCAGAACTTAAACTCTGGGACGGAATTCCCGGCCATACATTTCGTTTGCCACCGTACTTCTCGCCCGACGATCTACAAGATAAACACCTCGATGGTGATGACCGACCCTTCGGCCTTGACATACGCCGCATCCCTGCTTTACCTCTACCCAGTGTCTATAAGCCTCCACCACCGCAGGTCGAATTTAGACCCACGAGACGTCTAAATACTGTCTATCGGGACCGCACCAAAGTCCCGCAAAACCCAAATAGAGCAAAACATCCTGGCCAGCGTTCCCCAACACCAGCAAGTGAATCCAACCATGGGCCAGACGTACTAGGAGGCGGAGATGGTGATGGTAGCCCTGATGTCGAAAGCTTCCTCCAGGACGAGTACGAATATGACATGGATGGAGATATATGGGGTCCAGTCGGTGGATTTGAAGGCCGAGACTATGATGCGGAGCGCCAGCAGGACCACGATAGATGGTATCGCTACTTCGTCATCAATAACGACCCCGGGAGACGCAACATCCTTATCAATGGTGTACAAGTAAAGCCAGGCGCCATTGCCGGCCCTCTGCCTGAATTCGCCATGTTTGAGCTTGGCGACCAGGCGGCGTTTTGGTTTGGCGTCGGGGGCCGGAATTATGACCCTAATACCAGAATCCCCCCTGAGAAGAGAGGCGCAGAGAATGAGGCTCCTGGGGGTGGACCCCGCGCGAAAATTCCGCGGACTGGTGGAGCTGGGCCTGCGGGCGAAGCAACGGGAGGAGCTTCGGGAGCAGAAGTTGTGTCCCCTGTTACAGCTGCGATTGCCGGGATTGGTAACTTGCAACTCGGCCGGACGCAGAACCAACCTGTGAAAACGCTGCAGTTTAGGGGAGATGCACCGGAGTTTATACCGGGCGCTTTAGGGCGGCTAGAACGTCTGGGGCTGCGCGGAGGGGCGGGCACAGAAGCCGATCTAAATCGTTTGGGCACTGAAAGTGGAACTACGACACCTTCAGCCGATCAGGTAACTCCTGTGGTAATCGACGAGAATACACGGCGCGTGGAGGCATCAATGGGAGAGGCGGCTGCAGTAGGTGAATTATTGCCTGGTGGCACTCCACAGGAGGGGAATGCCGGGACTCCGCAGCAGACGAATACTGAGATACAGCCGGCGAATACTGGATCACAGCAAACGGATACTGGGACACAACTGGTGAACTCTGAGACTCCACAGCAGGCAAATACCAGGGCACAACAAATCAATACTCAGACTCCACAATATATGAGTATGGAGAGTCCACCGTATATGAGCACTGGGGCACTAGAGTGCAGACTAGAGCGTTTCGGAATCTGTGCCGACCCTTCGTGGGGCAGGAGAAGATTGCTCCGGGAAGTGTTAAAGGTAACGAAACCACATTTCCATCCAACCCCTGAGGTAGAGAGAGCTGACAGCCAAACAGGCCGCGGACGAACAGAAACGCGAGCTCGAGCTCGCGCTCGCGCGAAACGCATGACTGCAGCCGTCTCGGAGAACAGCGAGCTCGAGCAGCGGCAAATATGTGAAGGTCTTGGTATCATTATTAAACCCAAATGGAACCCGGCCCGAATAAGGAAGGAGATTGCGAGGTTATATGAGACGGCGTATCAAGAATTAAAGAGCAACAACAACGCAGCAACAGAATATGAAGCAGCTATGGGGCTGTCAGTGAATAAGAGTGAACCCAAGAAGGTCCCTGCCGAATCCAAGATTCTGTTCTTCCTCGCTAGCAGATTCATGTATCGAAAAAGAAGCGCGCCCGGGCTCAAAATCTTGTGCGGGAAATACCGTATCAATGTCTGTCACACTTGGGATTCGGAAAGGGTTATAATTGAGATAATACGGGCAGTAGAGCGGCAACGTCGGATAGGAAGGGCTCGGACAGCCGCTTATAAAGCTGAAATAGCAGCCAGCATAGCTACAAAAGCCGCCATAGAAGCTGAAACAGCCGCCATCCGAGCCGCCATGGCTAATATGGCAAATGCGGCGACAGCAAAGACAGTTCCAACGGTGATTGACCTTACACATATCCCACCTTATATCGACCTTACACATAGCCCGTGACTGTCATCTTGGTATACCCTTCTTGTCACCGTCGGCTTCCCGTCACCCACCGCGCCTTCTCACGCGCCTTCTCATCGCCGATCTCTCGCCGCCGCTTCCGCCACAAGCTTACGTTCATGTCCTAATCTAGGACCCGACTATACCTCTACACTCTTTCCTCTATATTGCTCGATAAATATGTCATGCCCCGACTACCGTTACGGGGATGAGTTCTGCCTAGGGTATATGAAGATAAGAATGAGGATCCTATGTTGCCGGGGTGGGGAAGGCTCGGGAAGGCTAGGGAAAGCTGGGGTACAATTTAGTTGTCATGTAGAAAGATTTGCGAGTTGGAGTTTGATTTAAGTAGAAAAATCGTTTTGGTATCATAGTATGTATGCATTTCTTACCCATACCCCGCTTGCGCCGTGAATATCGACTAGCCTCATGCCCGTAAAATTCATCAAGGTTCATAAGCACACCACAAAACTCCTCGTCCTAAATCTCTTCACCTCAAACCAGAACCCCCCAACCCCCCTTCTTCATATAACGTGACTCCATGCAACTTACGCGCTCACAAGAAATAGTCAGGGGTGGGCTTCTTGGCAGGCATTCCGCGACTGTCCTGCGGAGCAGCTTGAAATACCCTGTATCGCCTCGCCGGTCCCGGGTTGAGGCTCACGGCGTTCTCATCCAAATCTCCTTGCTGCAGAGCGGCGCTGCGGCCAACCTCGCCGTTGCTCCTCGCCAGCACGCCATCTCCGCCGCCTCCATCCTCTCCAAGCTCCATGATAGCCGCCACATTCCCGCAGCGGTAGCAGTAGTTCGGCGCGGACCAGACCGTGACGATGGTATTGTCGAACATCTCTTTGAAGCCCTCCATAACAAGCTGATGCGCGCGAGCAATCATCGAGATGTTATTCGCGTGGTTGAAGTTTTGCACCGTGCTGGCTCCGAAGAGAAAGCCAGCCCCGCGTGGCGAGAGACCCCATCCTTGGATATCCTCAGGGTCCGACCACAGAAGATCGCACATGGAGCCCTCGTGCGGAACCTCCTGCTTGCGATCGATGAGACGGATCTTGTCAAGAGTTTCGGCGAGGGGACTGAGCCCACCGTGCACGCAGAACACGGCGGTGGAGTTATTTCCCGATGTGCCGCCGCTGTGAGCTGAGGCTCCGGAGCCTGGAGGGCCGGTCTTTGTTGGGGTGGTGGAGGCGGGAGGGGTGCGAACAAGGACGTCATTCCGTTTGCTGCCCTTGCGGGGGAAGCGGTGGAGGATGCCGCCCTCTGAGTTGAGGACTTCGATCTCAATGTCTGCCTCGTCGTAATCCTCGGTATTGGTTATTTCTGGTGCTTGTGGGCGGATGGGGATCTTGTCGTTGGGCTGCAACGTGGCGGAAGCGTTGAGAACGATCGCACCCAGGGCAAGGTAGTCGAAGACGTCGCAGCAGTAACGCCACACGTTTGCGGACCCATATTTGCGCAGGCACTCATCGTAAAAGCCGTATACAGTCGTAATCTGGCGCGACTCGTGGTTGCCACGGATGAGCGTCATGCGGTCTGGGTAGCGGACTTTGAGGCAAAGGAGGAGCAGGAATGATTCGAGACTGTAGAATCCACGGTCGACAAAGTCGCCCATAAAGAGATAGTTTGTGTCCGGAACATCGCCGCCGACTCGGAAGAGCTCCATAAGATCGTGAAACTGGCCGTGGATATCGCCACATATCTATTTTCATCAGTTGTCATGGACGAGGAATGGGTGGCGCAAAGGGCATACCGTGACAGGTGCTGTGACTGTTACAACATTCCCCTCCTCTACCAACAACTCTCTCGCCTTATAGCATAGTTCCCGGACCTGCGATTCTGGTATTGGTCGACATTCCCGCAGCTGTGCAATAGCCCTAGGTCTGGTTAGTTTCGACTTTGGTTGTGAGGAGCAGAAACTCACTTGTCCAAGTCGCTCATCCTGTATTGTCTCAGGGGGTTGGACCGCGCAGATCGCGCCTCCTATCTGAAAACTTCGAAGCGCGTGTTTTCTGCAGTGCTACAACACAGCTAGACGTTGAGGCGCTTGAAGTCGATGTGGAATAGCCCACAGATTCAAAACGTGGGCGCTCTGCCGATGCTCTCTGGGTTCAACGGGATCGAATGGGTCGCTAAATAGCAATATGGCTAGGTTTCTGTATAGTTTCTGATATTATGGCAAAATAAAAAGATGCGAAAACCAATAGACTTGTTCGTGTCGTGCGCCAATTCAGTTCGTAAATGCTGTGTGATATGTCGATCTAAAAGTTCCCAGCCCACGACATTCGCGATAATGGATGCCGGGGTGCTGGCTTGTGATTACGCTAGCCGCATCTAACCTCAACCCATCTCCGTGTGGAGAAATTTATAGACACCCCTCCATCGGCACCATTGCGACCCAATTCGACAATCGCTCACCTCGGTCAATTCCTCGCTGATATAGACAAAACCGGTTATTAGCGTAAGACTCTCGTTCGTCCCAACAGCCAATGCTAAACCCTTCAGCAGCTGGATGCCTTTCTCCACGGACTGAATTCTCGCGCCTCCGCCGTCGCCGGCACTCCTACAATGCCGCCCCATTTACACCCGCGCTCGCGGATGACCTCTTCGATATTCGTCACGACCCTTCTTGCTAGCTTTGCCGTTGTTACATTACCACATATCCTGCCGTGTCCCGCACCCCGGGTGGCATATACCGAGGGGGAAGTATGTCCGGATGGGAAGAGGAGGCGGAGAAAGAGGTGCGCTCCTGAGGTTGCTACGGATGGCTTGGTCAAAGAGGGGAAGCCGTGTACGACAACTGCAGTTATTGGGGGAGGTGAAGACCTCGAAGAGATTGTTGGGACAAGGGAGAAGAGAGAATGCCCGATACCGAAGCCAGGGGGTACTGTGGGAAAAATACTTGCATTTACCGGCATAGGAGGCAATGCGGATGGGGCTGGAGGATCGCGACCATCCCAATAACGAATATATGTGAAGGATAGAGTGTATATAAGATGTTGGATATTAGAAGGCGGACATAAAAGGCCGGAGCGAAGAATTGGCAGAAGACCAAGATGTACGAAGGGCTATGGAATAACTGTATACCAACCAAGAGCGGTCTGTTACACCAGGGGGCATCAACTAAATCATATGTTGAAATTATCAAAACGAGACAAAATTACTACCATGCAAGGACTGAAAGCGCAACACTGAATACCCCCAAGTGATATTGCAGCGAGACGACACAAGTCAAATAGCTGTTACAACAGCGAATATATTTGGTAAAGTATATACAGTAAGTGAACTACTATATGCAAGAATAACAACTTCCATCGAATCTTCTCACCCTCGACCTTTCCGCCACTTCTAACTATCACTGAGCAACGTCTCGGCGTCCTATCTTCTTCAATTTATAGAAAGCACTAACTACGCATAGCCATTACCCAACCAACACGTACGGATCAGTCTGAGCCAACAGCGCTATGATCTAGCAAGTGAAGACATCAGGGCCGGGCGCAACGTAAGGCTTGTTGTCGTTATCTGGGTTGCCAGACGCGCCGTAGATGTTGATAGTAATTCCACTGGGAAGAGTTAGCGGACGATCTAGGTCATACTCTACAACAGCGGTTGGAGAAATAGGGGCAGCAGGGCAGGGGCGCTAGAAGTAGAGCGCCAAAAATGCATAGACTTACGGGTCGCTGGATTGGTAGGCACCTGGAAGGCTGACGCCGCCAGAGAGCTCAGTGGATCCGCTGCCAGTGACGCGGATGTTTGCGCAAGACATGTAGAACTGGGCGCCACCGGCGCTGTAGGCAGAGTGGAGAGCTATTTGCATCAGTATGGCCTGTCACAGAGCTTCGGGTTGCGAAGAAACTTACCGATGAGCTCAGCACGCATGATGTAGTCACCAGGGGCAATGCAAGAGGGGAGGGTGAAGTACCACCATCCGCCTCCCTTAACCATGGTGTCTACGCCCCAAACACCGTTGTTAAGGCCCTCAAGAGCGACCTTGGTCCATGAAAGACCAGATGGGATGGCAGCAGACGCATCATCCACCTATTCTTGAATCAGCACGGAAGTGTCAAAACTATTCAAACAACTTACCTTTGCCAGATACACCTGGGCAGGTCCGTGATGGCTGGATGCGATCGGGTTATCAGGGTCATTTGCGCCCTGGGGACCGCCGATAAGATGCTGCCATAAGGTGCCGACCTTTGCTCCAGCGGGGATGGTGATGACATCGCTGGAAACCGGGCTGTGGAGGCCCGTGTTACAGGTAATGTCTCCGCTCAGGACGTCCTGCACCGGGTAGTTGGAATCAGGGGCGCGGACTCCGAAGAGTAGGCCTTGCTCAGCGCCATCAACGGACACCTCCTGAAAGATAGTGTGCGCGGAGACGGATGTGGCCGCCAGCGCAGCGAGAGTAGCGGAGAATTTCATGCTTGCAATCTATTGCAGATATAGAGAGATAAAGTTCAAGTGGGGAAAATAGAGAGTGAACGATGGTAAGTTGTAGATGCAACTGAATGAGGAAATATAAATAGGAAGAGGAAGAGCGGAAGCTGGCCTCCCTTTGAATGCAAAAACTGGATTAAAAATCTCGAGGCATCTGCCTTGATCACCTACGTTCAGTTCCCACTTGCCCGAATCCCGCGAGAATTTTCTCTAGATGGCACAGGCTATCATCTATTCTATGCAGCCAAGCGCGGGATTCCACCAGCGCATAAGACGAAAGAGCTGAATTCTTGACACCGAACACTGTATTTGCGGTCACATGTATTGGTGTCGACATGGAACTGGCCTGAAAATTGTAAAAAGGAGTGATGATCGTCATTCTCCCTTGAAGATAATAAGGGGGCCAACGGCCCGTATCCAACCAAGACGATCGGCAAAGCCATAGATGACAACAGCGTTCCTTGGTTGTCATGAAAGGGAATACCCAAGGGCTATTGCGAGCTGTTAGCTACTGAGCGGTCGTACGAGATAGATGGGATGCACGTACCTGTGGGTTACGGATTAGGGTCTCGGATCCATTCTGTGCTGATACTAGTAAGCGTGTTGGAAAGCGCTACAGAGGCCAAGACAGCCTTGTGCTAAGACCTGGTAGTAGGCTCAATTATAACTTTACTAGACACAGCGCGGCGGAGGGCCCATCAATGCGCTCGAAAATCTCCGGAAGCTTGATGGTCCATCGTCATGGCATAATGATGTGTCTCCCACAACGAAAACCACCAAGCCACCCTGCATCGCATACCACCACGTCATACAACAACAAAATATATTCGATCTGCCTCAACGCATCGTGACCTTGATATTGAGTCGCCCCCAAAGTCCACCTGATACCCTACAGATTGCTTCCATCAACCTGCCATCCTTGGCGTTTCACACCGACCACGGCGATCCCTCCCAGTGCCGGCCCGCAACCCCCGCCATCCCCCACCCTGCATCTCTACTTGAAGCAGCCCGCGCAGCGCCACCACGGAAATCCAGATGTTCTACCATATTCCGTCCTAGCGGGGCTGCTACGCTTGAATCATTTGCTGAGCGGATGGGTAAACGGGTAATTGAGGCGCGCTTAGGCCGTCAGTGGCCGTGCACGTGGGAGGGGCATGAGGGGCAATGCAGGCGTGCTTCCTACCCTGTCCTGGACGTCTTCTAGAAGGGGAAGGGGGTGTGCCGAAATTGGATATGGCGTTGGCGATGAGGGCTGTCAAATAGCGGTCTAGGAATGTTCCCCAGACTTCTAGCTCGTCGGGCAATGCTTGCAATCTGGGGAAGGCCGCTAGAAGTGCGGGGAGGAAGGAAAGGGAGGGTCTGGCGGGACGCGTCGTCGATGAGCGGGGCGATGTATTGCGTGGTGAACTGCAGGCAAGAGGGGCTACGAGGTACTGCCTAATGGGGATGCGGATGGCGCATCGTAGATGACTTTTACCGGAGCAGATCACTTATTCCCCGAGGTTGCATTTGAGCGTTGAAGAGGGTGTGGTGAGAACTAGGACCGGGGATGATGCTCTCTGCATCGAACTTTCGATGCAGCGACGTGCATCGTGGAGTTCACATATGGGCATGGATTACTCAACGGCCATAATAAGGTGAAGTATCGGTTGGGCAGGAACAAGACGGGATCAAGGCGATAATAATATGATATTGGTTTGATAGTTGACTTATTCAATCTTGATACAGACCTTTCCGACATGCTTCCCGTCAGCCATGTATTGAATTGCCCTGGTTCGTTGTTAGAGATCCTTCCCTATACTGTAGAGTGACTAAGGGACTTACTCTCTGGCCTCTTTAAATGAGAATACCTTGGAATCGATATATGGCTTGATATTGTTGGCCACAATAGCCTTGTTCTGGAGGTGGTAGTTAGCTCGTGTCCCAATTCAGAAAACGCAGCAACATGTACTGACCATGTCCTCGAACATGTCCTTGCTGCCCACTAGCAGACCCCGGACGGTACAAACATTGACTAGAGTGTCCAGGAATTGAGGCTGCTCCTTTGTAGCAGCCGCCACAAACCCGATAATGGAGATGATGCCATCAAACTGTATGGCCTTGAGACTCTGCGCCATGGTGCCTGGTCCTCCCACCTCAATCACGTGCTTCACACCCACGCCCCCTGGAGTCAACTCCTTTGCCTTCTCTCCCCAGTTTGGCGTCTCCTTATAGTTAATCACATGATCCGCGCCCAGCTTCTTCAAGATCTCCTCCTTGGCGGCCGACGACGTAGTAGCGATGACCTTTGCTCCTGCTGCCTTTGCAAACTGAACAGCGAAGAGAGAAACTCCACCTGTTCCCTGTGTCAAGACGTAATCGCCTGCTTTGACAGGAGTGAGACCATAAAGAGCGTTCCAAGCCGTCAGACCTGCTACGACTAGAGTGGCACCCTCAAGGTAGTTCAGGTTGGAAGGCATTGTGACCAAGCCATGTTCGGGGAACACGCCGTAGTTTCTTAAGGTGCCGTCAAGAGCACCCCCTATACCTGTACCGGCAGACGCAATAGTGATAGAGCCGCTCTGGTGGCCTTGGTTGAAGAGAGTAACAACCTTGTCGCCCTTCTTGAACGACGAGACCTTTGATCCGACTGCAACTACTTCGCCAGCACCATCAGATGCGGCAACGATATCATCCTTTCTAGGGAATGGATATGAGCCCTGCGAGGAGTTAATCACTGTACATTTCCATTGAAAAGAGGATATTGGCCAGGCATACTGTGAGGATAGAGATATCCCGATAATTTAGAGATGCACCATGGAATTTAACCAATACATCGTGATCTTCGACAGCTGGAAGAGGACGACCACTCTCAAACACTAGATTATCAAGTCCAGTGGTTCCTTTTGTGACCCACGCGTCGGTAGACTTTGGGAGGGACATTTTTGAGTATAACAAGACGAAGTTTGAGCTGAGTTTAGTACTTCTATCTGCTTTAATCTGATATAAGGAAACTGAATAATGACGCCAATTCCTAGAGACTTATATCATCTCTTACGCGGTCTGTTTTTTATTACCAAGCAAGGGGCAACTCATCACCGCCAAAAATACGTCACAGCCAGTGGGCCGTTCGGCTCTTACTGGCCGAGCCGCATGCTAAACGTGGGTCAAGTTTCGATTGACAAATGCCAATGGCTAGAAAATCTCTTACCTCGTAGTTTAAAAGTGGAAAATCATAGCTTATAAATCCATATAGAACCTCAAACAACGGCAGTGAAGCTATTGTATAAGTCCCACAAATCTGGTTTGATGGCCCAAAATGGCAACTGTGGTTTTAAGTTCTCGGGATTCGATTTATCCGGATTTTAGCCGGGGCTGGATCGCTGGTTGAACTGCCGACACATAAAAAAGGCCGCCGCCGCGCCAATAGTGCGGTGAAGGTGGAGAAGCTAACAGTGACATCATTTTAAACCAAAAGAGAAAGAGCAGAGTTGAAGGATGAAGCTGTTAAATGGCAATTGTGCATGAGCTTCAGTGGTGCCTCGGCATATAATCGAGGACAACAATTGATCCGGAATCACACTGTGATGACACATTTGGCTGTAATGAAGCGGGGGGAGAAACCGTGGCTTCCACCAGTTCTATAAGAGCATGAAGTCCCATGGGCGATTATCTTGCTCAGCGACTTGTTTGCCATGTTTCGGAAAATCGACGGAAAACAGCAAAGAGAAAAACAGACCTACTGTAGGTCTCTCACAGCACCATTGAAGCCCCTTGCTTCGTTGAACTGGCAAAGAGATGTGTCATGTGACGAGAACACATGTATCGTTGATGTACGCTTCGATAAGTCGGGATACTATGAAGACGATCCTCTCTATTGGAGATTTTGACGTCTAGAAGAAGAACAGCCCTTCGTCCTTGACCGAAACAGGACGTGGTAGGCGGTATGGTATGGTACGAAATGCAATCCCTTGCGTCTGTCGATCCGGTCGCGGCCTCTAGAAGCAATCACGAAGCGAGTCATGCGAAGCACACCGATGGGAGGCCAGTGAACAACATCGCTTCGCTCCCTCACCAACCGTTAAATAAGGATTGGCCAGTCAACCCGAAAAATACAACCTTCCAAACAACATGTTCATAATCCCCGTACCCCGTCAACATGCCCTCTGACCCCCAGGTCTATCACTTTGATCGTCATCAATCACCCCCATCACCCTACCCCCATCCATCCCGCTTCTCTCCACACCCCAACCAATCCCTACTGCCGACACATCACAGCCCCAAATTAAGCACACCTCACCGCCCTCCATTGGCTAGCGCCACGGCTTCCGCCGCACGACGCATAGGAAGAGGGGCCAGCGGCGTGGACATCCGGAATTCTCGGCCCGGCCTCGTGTCGGTGAGCGTAAGGTGGCGCTGTCTGGCGCGAGACAGCGTTGGCTGTGCACTGTCTCGGACGGCGAGCGCGGTGGCCGGAGACGGCGGACAGAGCCATTTATTTGCGATTGTGATGAGCGCGTTGGAATTGGGGCGCCGCACTGGCGCAAGCCATGAGGCGGGGAGGGTGGTGTGGGATGGGGTTACGGGATTTGGTTTCCTGGGGAGTCGCGGGGAAGATGCATGATAGTGGACAAACTAGGTGGTTGCTCTATCTGACACTAGGGTATAGCTGCACGCATGCTTTACTATGGTATTTTGTCTCTGGCTGCAACCGAGGATGTTCGAAGATGGCTCCCTAGAAACATTGGCAGCGGGATGAGTCTTGGGTTGACTTCCTGGATACCTGTTCTAGCGCAGGTGCTAGATCGTCGACCTCGGCCGTGTAAACGGGGATAATGTGTGATGGCGCACCCGAAAGTGATGGGTGAGACCATTCGCGTGGCACACCTGAAAGAGGGTCTGGGCGCGACGCTGGTATGGAACGCGAAATCCTTCCATGGAAGGCTTCTGTTCGGGGACCGTGCGTCCGGATAAATGGCAATTTATCCCCAACCCCTGTTCCCCCTCCGTCCGATCTCAGACTACTTGTATACATTAGCCAGGTTGTGCCAGCCACCTCGCAAGGAAGGGTGTGTGATTCGATGTTGAGCAATGGCTTGACGCCACTCCTCACATACCCTCGCCATACTGGGGGGTAGCTTCATAGATTGCTTAGGGCTTCTTACTCGGCAGAGGCTTGTCCACTGCGCTCCACATTCGTGATTGCGACCATGCCGCCTTCCATGGGGTTAAGGCAAGGGAGCGAATGAACGCGCGCCAGACCGGGTCCGCAGACAGGTGTATATTAGGCATCGGACCGTTTACAAAGTTGGGGGCGTCGAGTTGGTGGTTGCCAGGAACGCGATCGAGAGCGACTGGACAAGGGCGGCCTCTAGAAGCATGCGTACCAGGTTTGGAAGTCTGCGAGCTGTACGCGACTCTCTGTTTAGGGTGATCCCTCCCTCTTTTCGGTCTGGTCATAGCCCTGGAAGTGACGAAGATGATAGACGTGTTGTCCGAGTTTGGACGCCTCAATCTAAATGCACCTCCTCGAACGCGTTGAGGGCGGGTTGGCGGAGCGTGGGGAACAGCTGGACAGGGTGAAGATAGTCAGTGGAGAAGTCTGGTTGGGGCTTCGATTTTGATCACCAAACACATTTAGAGTACTCTAGGAGCAGATCGAGCCAGAATAGGAGCTGCCACGCTGCCACACATTCCATCTAGAACCATGGTAAGTAATATAGGTATGCGCGGGGAAGCCAGAGCTAAACATTAGTACATTTGGAGAGGCGAAAGACACCGCCGTAAGTCGTATTGGAATCTCTGCGGGCCCTTGAGTAACTGTAGTTTCCCTAGTCCGTTGTTATTAGGGGGGGATGGTCGGATATCTCCAGGGCATAGTCTACTGCCTACTAGTAAGTTATGCTGGTCGGGAGCGACTTCAGTAGCGCGGCGCGAAGTAACCACGACCACGGCTGGCAGCTGCAAGCCACCAACGCTTTCAACACTTCTCAGAACATTCTGTGACATCTACGCCACCGGCATCAGTCTGGCGAAGGTCTGAGAGTCTCTACATTATGCCAATGACCAAAAAATAATGGAAAGGGACAGATTCGATTCGCTAGAATTATTCCGTTGGTTAACATGTCAGCCACCTTGTAACGTGATCAGAAAGTGGCAAGTTTTGTCTGACTGAATGACTAGGATCCGCTCTCCACTATGCAGTGCTGATTGGCCAGTAAGTTAGACCTTGATCATCACTTTGGGAATGCAAAGGAATGCAGAAGGAGGATAGTCGAGGCCAGCTGCTGGATCAGCCATTATCGGAAGCATCTCCACAGAGACTTGGGGCTTATTCTTTCTTGGTACTGGCGGCAGCCCTCGATGCAATCTTACCTGTGGCTGGCGGGTAGAGGGCGTCACGCCCGCGACAGCGCCTTGGAAAGAGTGCGGCACAAGGGTACGCCACATAGTGCAGAGCACGGTACTTACGCGGAACGCAGGACCAGAAACCCTCACAATATGTGGAGAGTTGATGCGCGCCGAGAAGGCCATTATCTCCCCTTGGTTAGTATTAATCAACTTCGATGCTTGCTGAGCGGGAAATGGGCTATTGATGCTGGTTCCCAACCGAGCGCGTTCGCCAGATCCTGCCGCACAAGGCACGCCGATGCGTAGATGCATCGCCCTGACAGTTACGGCTGTCGAGGTCGCCGCGACAGGGAGAAAGAGTACTTTCCACAGTCCAACACAAGGTTGACCCGGTATGCTCTCTTGGAAGCCCTTGGCAAGCGGCTTCTTAGTGGCCATGGAAGGCTTCCATGATCAGCACACTCATACCCCAGAGTGCGACGGCTTTCGAAGGCTGCTTTCCGACATTGGTCACGAATGAGCTTCCCCCTGAGTCCACGCTGTAGCTCCATGCGCCTGCGGTACAGCACAGCACCACACGGGCATAACGGAGTATAGCATACCATAGCACGGCGGCACAGCATCTTACAGCTCCTAGCATATCAACGCACCGCAGCCTGACAACAACACGACGCAACACGACGCAACACGATGCAACACAGCTGCGCATCGGTATGGTTGATGCCGCTTTCGGATCCACCATGGCCGAGCGAGATCTCGGAGGGCAGGATACCGCTATCCTTGTTAGCCTCTTGGGAAATGCCAGTCTATCAAATGTACTAGACCAAAAGAAGCACAGCGTATTCTGCACGCCTTAGTCGCTCTCCACAATAGAACACAAAAAGTTGTCGACAAAGTGGGTGTACATCTACATCTATTTTGTACTGCAGATTGCGCAGAATGCTAAGTCCCTGTACGAAATACGACCCTGAGCTACTCTAGTGCGTCTCCCCCGCTCAACTCCCCGCCATGCAAAATTCTACGAAAGAATCACCCCAACGGCCTCCACACACACAAAAGACATCCATACAAGCCGCTGTTTACTGCACTTCTGGACTGCTACCGCTGCTCTTCTCCAAAGCCCCGCTGTCTAGGATGATCATGGATGGGTCTACAGTCTACCATTAGTGTGATTATGTCCTCTTGTCATCTTGTCGCCTTCACTCCACTCCTACACCCCCCCCTCCCCTTCTCCCCCCCATCCCATCCCACATCTCTACTCACTCCTCACCCTCTTCACTCCCCCATCATCTTACTCTACGAGCAAATCATAAGGCCTGGCTTCCCAACATATCCCTGATCGTGATCAGCCAGCCTCCTCTTTCCACTCAAGGATTTCTTTCTGACACCCAAGCCTCATTCATATCCGTCTATCCATCATCCTTCCATCCATCCATCCACACTTCACTCCCCACACCCTAGAGACCCTGTCGTCTCGTGGACCGTCCATTATTATTGCAATTATAGCACAAGGCGTATATGCCCGACAATTCATGCGCAACGGCCACCACCCATTCTCGAGGACGTGCTCTACTTTTCTCGCATCCCCGCCTTCGATAGCAATATATTCTTGAGCAGGCATCCCGCTCCCTGGTGGATGTACTACGCTGTACATCTAGGAAGCATACGTCGACTAACTCTCTAACGCTCAACCCCGCCATGCTAGCTGCCCTGTCCCTGGCATAGTGTGGCACGCCCTCGCTCCCTAGTCTCACTTCAATCTGCTGCTCGTTTCCATTCTTCGAAGTACAAACAAAGTAGATTCGTTGCCGCTTTGGGGTCCCCGACGCTACCGACCTTCCCCAGATCGCGGACAGATGCACGTTGAGATATAGATGGGCTGGACACCACTTTTCTGACGTCCTTATTCTCCGTATCTCATCACTTCGTTTTACTCCCCTTCACTACAGACTCATACGACCGGTTGAAGCTCGCCGAGCCCACTCTACTGAGATAACCAGTGTCTGTCTATCATACTATCATTGTCTCCCCACTCTAGCTTGTCTTACCGACCAGCCTGGGAGTAGGCTTTCCTTAAAAACTCACCAACCAAAATGCTTTCCAACCCTCTTCATCGCTATTCGAGTTATCACACCATGCCAGTCAACAACATGGTCCCGACTGGCCACATCCCATCGAACCACATGCACGGAGGCGGCCTGGACAACCTGGCGCATGGCTCACAGTATGCGCTTCAACAACTGCAACGGCAGATCGATGTGCATCAGAATTCTCATTCGAATAGGGACTCCAATTCAAAGCATCGGCAACACCCATACAACGGGGTTTCCGGTGGCATGCTAGGCGGTCGCAGCTCTGGCATGAATGGATCTCAGGCTTCTGGCCCCGTCCGACGAAGAATCAGCAGAGCCTGCGACCAGTGCAACCAGCTTAGAACCAAGTGCGATGGGCAAAACCCATGCGCGCATTGTGTCGGTATGTCACCCTAATAACCAATGGTTAGACGATACTAATGCCATACCTCAGAATTCAACCTAGGTTGTGAATATATACGTGAGCGCAAGAAGCGCGGGAAGGCGTCGAGGAAAGACCTCGCGCAACAGGCGGCAGCAGCAGCGGCGGCCGCCTCAGGCGATGGCCAACAATCTCCCACAGCCGGGTCGTCGGGCGACAGGTCGCCAACTGAGTCCCGAATGGAGCACAAGCCGTCAATCAACGAATCCTCGGATGGGCATCGACGAAACTCAGGAACAGCGAGCGAAATCGCGGGGTCACAGAACGTCAACAACGCGCATCTGATGAAAGGCAATGGACACCCTCGAAGCAGTGGGCAGCTTGAAAATTTACCACATCAGCTCCAGCCAATAATGACAAACCGACACGACGACGCCATGAGCCAGTCACAGATGGACAGCCCAACAGAAATAGGGCTCAACGGCTACGGCACGATGCATGGCTACAGTCGATCCGTTAATGGCCATATGATGAACAGCAATGCATCAGTTTATTCCTCTACTTCTTTGCCCGGATACCCAGACCTCCCCTACGCAATTCAGAGCCCGCCTCATTATCCAACGAATAATCAGTCCCCTGGATTCAGGCTAGGGGACAGCCCGATGCCTGGGTACTCAATGGAGACGCCCACAGTCACCTCCCCTGGCTGGGCGTCCATTGAATCGCCTATGAACCAATATCACAACATGACATCTCACCATCATGTGCAATCACAACTGAGATACCCAGTCCTCCAGCCTCTTGTCCCACACCTGACTGGGATAATTCCCGTCTCTTTGGCGTGCGAGCTGCTTGATCTTTACTTTGCTAGCTCGTCATCGGCGCAGATGCACCCTATGTCGCCGTATGTACTAGGCTACGTCTTCCGCCGAAGGTCATTCCTACACCAGACGAAGCCCCGCCAATGCACCCCAGCCTTGCTGGCAAGTATGCTCTGGGTGGCTGCACAGACTAGCGATGCTGCGTTCTTGACGATTCCGCCCTCAGCTAGAGGTCGGGTTTGCCAGAAGCTCCTGGAGCTTACTGTTGGTCTGCTGAAGCCGCTTATCCACGGCCCTCCAGCTGACGAGGCATCGAACAACTTCTCCGACACCGTCATCAACGGTGTTGCGTTGGGAGGGCTGGGCGTAGCCATGCCTGGTACTGTCAGCGAAGAAGCCATGACTGGCGAGGGTGGCGCCTTTGGCGCTGCTGGTGCTCTGGACGACGTTGTGACATATATCCATCTCGCAACTGTTGTTTCTGCTAGCGAGTACAAAGGTGCAAGCCTACGCTGGTGGAATGCAGCCTGGTCACTAGCTCGCGAACTGAAACTTGGTCGCGAGCTGCCACCAAGCCCCACAGCACAACCCGAGAACGACGTGGACGCTGATGGTGAAGCAGAGGATGACTTGGAGACCCCACATCCTCCCACCGGTTCACCGGGTAGCATCACGGAGGAGGAGCGTGAGGAGCGCCGGAGAATCTGGTGGCTAGTTTACACAGTCGACCGACACTTGTCACTGTGCTACAACAAGCCTCTGTTTCTTCTAGATGTTGAGTGCGATCGTCTGTTGCAGCCCATGGATGATACGTTGTGGCAAAGCGGAGAGTTCTATTCCGGTGATTCAAGCCTTCATATTACTTCCCCGAACGGCTCAGCCCGAATCAGAAGGAAAGGACCTAACTTTGAGTGTACTGGCCATAGTATATTCGGGTATTTCTTGCCCCTAATGACCATTCTCGGCGAGATCGTAGATCTCAACCACGCCAAGAATCACCCGCGATTCGGCGTGGGATTCCGCTCGGCTCAAGAGTGGGACGACTACGCCAACGAGATCACACAACAGCTCGAGGCGTATGGGCGCAGCTTGAAGGACTTTGAGCTGAGGCATCTGTCCGTCAATGACGAGAACGCTGCCACGAATAATCAGACTGGTCCAGATGGCATGCCCATGGGCCAGAATGACACTTCGTCACCGCACTCGGTCAATACCACAACCTCGCGCATGACGACCGAGTCTGATATCCAGACACGCATCGTCGTCGCATATGGTACGCATGTCATGCACGTCCTCCACATCCTCCTTACCGGGAAGTGGGATCCCATCTCGCTCCTCGACGACAACGATCTCTGGATCTCGTCACAGAGCTTCATCAACGCTACTGGCCATGCCGTATCGGCGGCCGAGGCCATAGAGAACATCCTTGAATTCGACCCGGGGCTCGAGTTCATGCCTTTCTTCTTCGGCGTCTACCTGCTCCAGGGAAGCTTCCTGCTCTTGCTCATTGCAGATAAGCTGCAGAGCGAGGCGAGCCCCAGTGTGGTTAAGGCGTGCGAGACAATCGTCAGAGCTCACGAGGCTTGCGTGGTTACCTTGAACACAGAATACCAGGTTCGTTCTAGACAAACTCCCTATATATTGCGCATAGTAACTAACAACTTGACAGAGGAATTTCAGAAAGGTCATGCGTTCGGCGCTGGCGCAGGTGCGCGGTAGGCTACCAGAGGATATCGGAGAGCAGCAATTGCGGCGACGAGAAGTGCTTTCATTGTACAGGTGGACAGGAGATGGCACGGGCCTGGCTTTGTAAGACTAAAATATCAAGCTGAAGGAGTTTTTGTTTGGAGTCTTGGGATGGGGTGGGGAAGAAGTTATAGGATGTAGCTTTGGGGTTATTTTGGTCTTTTTATGGAGGAGTTTTCTATCAGTGGTTGGAAAGGCTGATTATAAAGGAAGGGGTGGGAATCACGAGCAGGATGAATTGTCGACGATATCAGGAATTTCTATATATCCCATGCCACAGTTAAAGTATTCAACAATACGAACTCAACTACATACATACATACATTTTATAACTTAATTCCCTTGAACGTGTCTCATATGGGAGCATCTGAAGTCCAATGCCACACGTGACTCACACCACCCACCCCACAATTAACCGACCACAATTTTTACCCCTCGCCCTGGCCTCAAAAACATACCCGTCACAACCCCACCACGAACCCAACAACCGCAAACACACCTTCCCACAACCGCCACACTGTACACTCCACGCCTCCTTCACCGCACAACCCGTGCCCTCCTCAACCCAAACACCCGCAAAATGTCGAGCTTCGCCGCCCTAACCTACACCCCCGCCCAATCCGCCGAGATCGCGCAATGGCAAACTACCATCTCGCGCCTCTCTGACGAAGCCGCCCGCCCCGCGCTGCTGGCGACCCTGAACTCGCACCTGGCTACACGCACGACTCTGCTCGGCGCCCTGCCCTCCGTGGCGGACGTGGAGCTGTACAAAGCCCTTTCCCCCGCCATCGCTAGCTGGAGCGCCGAGGAGCGCACTGGCAAGGACGGACACCCGAATCTGGTGCGCCATATGGACTTTGTGCAGGGGTCTGACTTGTTTGGACTGGGTGTTGCGGAGGGGGATAGGGTTAAGGTGGATAAGGATGAGATTCTCTTTGTGAAGCCGCCGGTGGATGCTAAGGCTGAGAAGGAGAGGATTAAGAAGGAGAAGGCTGCTGCTGCTGCTGCCGCGGCTGGGGGCGCACAAACTACACTTCCTGACCGCAGCGGAAATGCTAAGGGACCAAAGGAGGGAGCTGCTGCGGGCGCTGAGGGTGGACAGAAGACCCAGAAGAAGGAGAAGAAGGAGAAGGCTCCTAAGCCACAGAAGGCACCGGCTGCCACCGCCCCTCTGAGCCCATCGCTGATTGATCTCCGCGTGGGACACATCTTGAAGGCGATTAAGCACCCAGAAGCCGACTCGTTGTTTGTGTCGACAATTGCAATGGGAGATAAGGCTGGGACAGATGATACTGAGGAGATCGATGGGGTTGTATACAGGACTGTATGCTCGGGGCTGAATGGACTGGTGCCGCTAGAGGAGATGCAGGGCCGCTACGTTGTTGTGGTGGCTAACCTCAAGCCCGTGAAGATGCGCGGAATCAAGTCATGTGCGATGGTTCTGGCTGCGTCGCCGAGGCTGAAGGAGGGTGAGGTGGATAACCATGTCGGACCGGTAGAGCTGGTGACGCCGCCCGCGGGGTCGAAGGCAGGAGAGCGCGTGTGGTTTGAGGGATGGACTGGGGAGCCGGAGGGTGTCCTCAACCCCAAGAAGAAGGTGTGGGAGACGATCCAGCCTGGCTTTACGATTACCGACTCCATGGAGGCGGCGTTTGATGCGGGTGCGGTGAAGGAGCTTAGCAAGGAGGGCGAGGAGCCTAAGACGGGTCTCGGGAAGCTGGTTGTGGCGTCCAGTGGAGGTGCGTGCACGGTCAAGACTTTGGCCGGTGGCATTGTGAGGTAAAAGGGGTGCATCTGATGCTGAAATAGCGCGGAATAAGAGGTATAAAGAGCTATAGAAAGCCTTCCAATAAATATCTAATCTGCTGCATTTGACTTCTAGGTAGATGAATTGCTTCCCAGCACCAAACTGTCCCTCGTGCCCTACGCCTTAACCCCCTCAAATCTCACATCCCGTTCACCATCCTTACTCCCACTCAAATAGTCTTCTCTCCCCCCCTATCAGCCCTCGCTAGCCTCCTCCTGTAGTTCTCCCTAAATTGCATCCTGCCAACGGTTCCCCACGCTATAACCCCAATAAACATGACAGCCCATGAGCCTGTGATAATCCCGCCGATGGGGAAGATCATAATCTTGGTACCAGGAAGCACAAAGGCGACGTCAGCGATAACACCAACAGCCGAGATGGTAGCCATGGTATGGGGCTGGTCGCTGAAGAGTCCATTAACAAAGGTAGCTTCCAGAGAAGACAGGGAGCTGTTTGTAGCGGGCTTGGCGACGGACAGAGTGACGACTGGGATGAGAATGGCCTGGAGTGCAGAACTAAGAGAGGCATGTTAGCTTAATCAGTTTCACGGTTTTGGGGGCAAACTTACGCATTCAGATTCGCGTTTTGCAGCTCCTTGTTAATCTGTCCCACAAACGCATAGCTCTGGGCCAGCACCGGCGCCTGATTCGCGCGCTTTGCAAATAACCCCCTCTTATACGGCGGCCAAGATAGTGGCAACCCACGCGACGCGACCTGGGGCCTAGCTGTAAGGTCGGTGACGGGGACGGGCTGGACCTGTGCGCCTACAAAGCGAACGTCTATGCCAACATCGGCGGGTGCGACGCCGGCGAAGGCGCCGGTGGGGGGACCAATTGTGAAGAGGCGAAGGTCGGCTTCGAAGACACCGGTGGAGTTGTCGAGGAAGGGGAGGTTGTAGCACATTGCCATGCCGGAGGGAGAGTTGGCAAGACCTCGGAGCATGACGAGGGCAGTTGTGCAGGCGGCCATTGTGGAGGCATTCCAGTTGGCGGGTGGGGTTGGGGGGGCATCTGCGCGGCGGTAGAGGAGGTCGCGGCCATCATCGGCGATGGTGGAGATGTAGTTTTTGAGGAGGTCGGAGGTGGTATCGGCGCGGCGGTTGATTGTTGCCACTGCTGCAGCGGGATTGTTGGCGGCGGGAGAGGGCGGGGACCGACGACGGTAGAGGACGTTGGTGTTGTTGGGGAGGAGATCGAGGTTCTTGATGTATTCTTGGACTATGTCCGCCACGTTCTCAGTCTTGCTTCGCAACGCAATATCGTCTGTCATGCCTTGCGGGATATCTGAAGTCGTTACGGCCGAGACGCTGGCTGCGAGCAGCGCCGCGCTTGTTATTAGGCGTGGCAGCATCATGCTTCCATGTGGTGATTATCTTGTCTGGTGAAGTCGTAAGATCTAGAGGCAACGACCAGGCCCTTGACAACGGCGCAGCTCTTCCGGAACGATTGACAATCTGCCTGTACCAGCAGTGCAACAGATAGGAAATAAAAGAAGATATTAAAAATAGGAATTGAATGTAGATGGGCCAGCCCAGAAAAGAAGGTTCGCAGAGCCAGCAACTAACGATTAGTTTCCAGGCCCGACGAGCAGGAAAGAATTAAACATGGCGAGAAGAGAAACAAGAAAGAAGTTGTTTAGACAACGGCAACACCGTGAGAACAAAAGGCCTTGGGCAATTTGAGGGAGATCATAGTCATGCAATGGTACGTTAGAGAGAAAGCCAAGCCTTGGAGGCGGAAACGCGGTTAGATATGAGACTTGACACGGCGTGAGCAGGGGACAGTTGCGACACGAGGCTGTGGAGAAGATTAAGCTTCTGAGACGAGGGTCTGAGGTTGGCAGGGCCATGTAAGGTTCGTGGGCATTCAAATAGGTATAGTGCAGTATCGTGGCTGTGTGGTTGTTGTATGGCAGTTCCATGGTCGAGCTGTCAGGAGGCTCTATGGGCCCATAGGCTCTGTGAGCTCTGAAGCAGACCCATGATGTGGGTTCATGGCAGTACCAAGCCACCGCGCTCGACCTCGACCTCGGCCTCGACCTCAAACGAGCCCCAAGCGCCGTACTTGACGTGGGCCAAAGAGAGACCAGCCGGTATTGACCCGTACTGGTAGGGCGGCCTAAACGATACTGGTCGTCGGCGAGGACATGGGAAATACCAAGCTACCTACAATAAGCCATAACCAAGCCATCTCAGCCAAAGTAATGAGAGTAACTCAACATATTGGATATTGTTCTCGCACTGTGACTACCCCCGTATTCAACCAAACCCGGCGACAGCTCCAGCATCTCGAGTTTGGAGGGGTGTCGATGAGGAAGCGATGAGACGTGCACCGTGTCTCATCTTTTGGGGCCAAGCGGCCTCAACCCCTGGCGCCTCATAACGTTGTCGCAGGTTCGGCGCCACCAGAAAATCTCTGCTCCTAATTCTTGGCACAACAGTACCGCTATCTCTCTTGAAGAGCGGCATTCATGCTCGTACTTCATTCATTCAATTTCTAAATACGATTGAAATATTGGCTACAATTGTTGAAATCACGTGATATATAAATTTATATCACGTGGTCATATGTCAAAGTTGACAGGATGATACTTCTTATATTAAAGAAGCTCTGGCTATCGCTTGTCGGCCCGGATTGTCGTACTATCGAATCCAATATGCGCAGAAGCGGCAATCCGCATACTTATAGTGCACATGTTGCCGGTGCTGCCGGAAACCACCTATAATCATAAATGTTTGTGTCGCTGTAAGTCGTTATTTCTTTACTGTCATGCGGTCAGCTACCCAGAATCTGTATCTCATATGCACCATGTTTTTTACAAACCGACACAGCCGGTATTGCTCAAACGGCCAGTGAAGCTCAGTATTTCAACGGTTTCTTGTGACGAACATTTTGTTCAAGCCAAGCCCTTGGTCGAGTGGCCTAGCCCTCGGTATACCTCAACAGTACCACCTTCCCCGCAAGCAAATCCGATACGTATCGGGACTGGCACAGAACCATGCCGTCGTCAACCCATCGTTGCGCATGCACTCAAGCTCTACCCCGCCGAAACTGCAATTTATATCCCGGGCTATACGGATGATCTCGTTCCTTAGTCGTTCTCCCGAATGGCAAACCCTTGCCCTTCAAATATATGTTTCTAGCGCGGCACTACAGGAACCCCTCCTCCTCATCGACCAATGGGTGATTCTTCCCGTCGACGGTGATGTTGAATATGGAAACCCTCATGATTTATCCAGTCGCATTGCATGGGGGGTGTTCTACCGCTGAATGGGAGGGTGCCACCGCTATGACTGCCGGCCCAGGCTTGGGATGCCTTGCAGCCACGTAGTGGTAGTTGGAAGAATACTAGTAGATATATGGGCAGGCCAGGCAGCTGTGCCGTGAAAATCGGATGGCGTCTTTCCTGAATCTTACTCAGGTACATCCAAACCTCTCTAACTCGTCATGGTATGCCTCTCCCCTCCAGGCCCCCGCGTCCCAATGATACCTCACTAACGGCCCGCAGTCTTCCAAGACCACTCAGTTCACCATTCTAACTCTCATCGCTGCCCTCCTTATCTCCAACTATGACCGCACACTATCCCTACTCTCACCCTACCTAATCGCCTCCGTCTGCCCCCTCGAACCTTCCGAGCCTCCCATGGAAGAATGTTTAGCCCATAACTACACCACCGAAATCCTCTCCATCGATCCGCTCCTCATATACATAACCAACTTCGTCACACCCAGAGAGGCCACAGCCCTCCTCGCCGCCGGTGACCCTCTCTTCAAATCCTCCCAAGTCACCGTATCCGGCCGCGATACCGAAACCCCAGACCGCACATCCTACTCCGCCAACCTTCCCATCACCGCCACAACCTCTTGCATCCTCTCCCGTGCGCGCTCCTTTCTCGGCGCCACCCTCCCCGTCGGAGACATCGGCCACCCGCAACTCGTGCGCTACACCAACGGCCAGAAATTCAACCCGCATTACGACTGGTACGACACCCCACAGATTCTGACGGCATCAGGGCAGAAGTTCAATCGGCCAGCCAGCTTCTTCGTGTTCCTCGAGGCGAATTGCACGGGTGGGGAGACATTCTTTCCGAAGGTGTCTGTGCCGGGGGTGGGAAGGTGGAGGGAACATGAGGGAGGGACGGCGTTTAAGCCGATCGAGGGGAATGCGTTGTTTTGGGTGAATTTGATGCCGAGCGGGCGGGGAGATAAGAGGGTGCTTCACGCGGGGTTGCCAGTGGAGGAAGGGAGGAAGACGGCGATGAATATTTGGCCAAGGGCATTTTATGACTGATGCGGATTAGTGCGCAGCTCGAAGTATGTAGGAGATGCGGCGGTGTGTAAATATGAAATATGAAATATGAAAATGGTTAATGATGCGTGCATATCGGGTCCGACGATCTCGCAGTTGAAACCCCGACGTGAGGATCTCGCAGGTGAACTACTGCACGCTTTCCCCACGAATTTGTCCCAACACGCTACCCCGCCTCACCCTCGCCTCACACATGAGCTGCACCTTGGAACCCCATACACCGGTAATCAGGAACCCAACCAGCTGGTAAGTTGTGTCACCCTGTGATGCCCCCGCAGCCGCCCCGACCCTCCCGCTGCCTGCAAGCCACGCCCGAAACCTGTCTCGCAGCATTATAGTACCCCACAACCCGAATGGCCATGTGGCTAGCTTGTGCATTCTAGTCTGTCTTGGGACAAACTTGGAGAATAGTATCTGATGTGGCACTTGGGTTCACAATGGACTGACAGGCCTAAACAAAAGGTTGCACCAGATATAATATTGACCGTCACATAAGAAACGCAAACACTCACAACGCACAGTCAACGGCAGCGCATCACACAACACAGAACACACAATATTTCTACCGACGCATAGATTCCTGCCTAGACACCATATTTTATATACCCGTCTACCCACGAAATCTCCGCGCCCGCAGCCTCCACGCCACAACAACAAACAGGAAGAAATATACAACTGCGCGCGGTCTCGAAACACTTTTAATTATGGATCCGATGGTGATGCAAGCATGTCTCTTCTAGACATGCGCATAGCAGTTTGGAGGATGTAGGAGTGACAAACTTAGTTGCCTGGGTTGGTGGCAACGAACTGGACACCCTTCTCGATGTTCTAGTAAAGACAGTTAGCTGGCTGTTCTGTGAAGTCATGGGGGCAGGGCGAAACAAACCTTCTTCAGGTCAGCGAGGGCAGCATCCAAAAGCTTCTGCTCCTCAGCGGTGACCTTGCCAACCTCGTGGATCTTCTCAACACCGCTTGGGCCGAGCTCGACCTTGGAGGCGAAGAAGTCAACACCCTGGTCCTTGTAGAGAGGGGAGTCAACAAAGGTTGGCTCAGTAACACCCTTCTCGCCCTGGGCAGCCTTGAGCAGCGACTCAGCGAAGCGAGCACCAGCCATGGCCATGGAGAGGGTGGCAGATCCGGCACCGTCCTTGGCCTTGACGACCTCATCACCACCGAACTGAACGCGGTTCAGGAGGGCAGCATCGCCAACAAGGTCGGCGTGCTTGCTCTGGGAGAAGAGAGGAACGATGGTGACACCGGAGTGACCACCAACGACGGTGATGGCCTCATCAGCGGGGTCGGTCTTCTTGATCTCGGAGACGAAGCGGGATGCGCGGACGACATCGAGGGTGGTGACACCGAAGAGGCGCTTGGGGTTGTAGACGCCAGCCTTCTTGAAGACCTCAGCAACGATGGGGACGGTGCTGTTGACGGGGTTGGCGATGACCAGGATGTTGGCGTTAGGGGCCGACTTAGCGGCAGCCTTGGCCAGATCGCGGACGATGGAGGCGTTGGTGTTGAACAGGTCATCACGGGTCATGCCTGGCTTGCGGGGAACACCGGCGGGGATCAGGACGATCTCGGCATCCTTGAGGGCGGCGTCGAGGCCGGAGGGGGTGGGCTCGTAACCGGTGACCTTGGAGCCGGTGTTGATGTGGGAGATATCAGCGGCGACACCTGTGGAGTCGAGTCAGTATATTTCTGTAGGCTCAATTGGACATGTGATGACGGGAGTGACGAACCTGGGCCTCCGCGGATGTCGTAGAGAGCGAGGTCAGAGACACGGGGGTTGAGCTTGAGGAGGAGGGAGAGAGGCTGTCCAATGCCACCGGCGGCACCGAGGACGGTGACCTTAGAGAGCTGTTCGAGCTTTGTTAGCAATTGCTTCATTGATTCCGGTCCGGCAGTCGTCGGCGCCGAGGTCTGAGAAATTTTGGCAACGGTGGCTTTTACTTACATCTCTGGCCGAGGCGGAGAAGGCGCGGCGCTGGGAGGCGCTGAAGGTGCGTGCAGCGAACATGATGAGTTTTGTGAGGTGGGATGGAGGAGAGGAATTGGGTATTTGTGGTTATGGATTGGAAAGAGAGAAAGGATGGCTCGGGAGAAATCGAAGGGAGAGCTGTTGGGAAATCGGCACGGACCGCACTATGATTTTGCTGTTGGCGGCCTGATATGGTAGGCAAATATCACGTGTTTTCCGGATATTCCGTCATTCAGCCTGATCATGAAGCGTAATCGGAGGACCAAGCTTTTTCGTGGTATCCAATTGGCATGGAGCATCGATTTGAAGCTCCCTCTTTAGCAATAGTGATGGAGTTTATATATTTCAGAAGTAGCGACGCGAGTTGTCAGCACTTGTTAGCTTATGTTGCGTTACGGCGATGCAAATTGCTTGGCAGATCCGGGCTAATGTTGTGTATGGAGAAAATGGAACCATTAATTATCTCCTATATTTTATCCCATCAGGTCAAATATCACTGTAAAGTGTCACTCGTTGGCGAACGTAAAATCATCCAAATTACCCCCATCAATCATATCTCTCATTCCCAAGCCCAACCCAAACACTCTAGGCCTCTGCCTTCTCAATCCTGTTAGCTTCCTCCTCGCTCTCCTTTCCGTTCACATCTCCATGGCCACCAACGACAGCATTCGCACCAACTGGGCGTCCTGTAACCTCGCGCAAATCATCGTCGTGCTCGATAGCAAACGATCTCTGCAGATACTCTGGACCGAGGAAGGTAAGGACAATCACGTAAGCGTACACGGCGCCCATGAAGATACAGATGACACGGCCGTACTACAATATCGTTAGCATAAACCACCTATAAGGGTCTGGGAGGTTGCTTACCTCGTATCTGGACGCGCCGGTCTTAGGGTTAGGAGGCAGAGGGAACCTCTCTCCGATAGTGGACTCGATCGTCGAACTGGCTGAGGAGACCAGGTTACCAAGCTGGTAACTGGTTCCAACGACGAAGGTGCGGAAAGCGCCGGGTGATAGTTCCATCAAGTGGATTGGGATAACTCCCCACGCGCCCTGAACGCAGAATTGCTCGAAGAATGCGGCTGCGTTGACGGCTGATGAAGAGACAAAGGTGTAAGGGTAGAGTAAGGCTCCACCTATGACACTAATGATAATGATGGAGAATCTGCGACCGAATATTTGCGAGCAGTATCCAATTGTGGTGCCTATATGTGTCAGCTACAATAGCCATTTATTGATTTAGTATGTTCGATTTACCTCCTGTGATGGCTCCAAGGTTTGCAACCACCTGGGTGACCGTTACGGCATTTGGAGAATAGTTATACTGGTTCGAAAGCATGGTGGGGTAAAGATCTTGAGATCCGTGGCTCTAAAAATGAAGTTAGTCACGTTTTCTTCGGGCTCAACTTATCAGAAAACATACCATGAAGTTGAATCCAGCCATAAGGAGCACCATGTAGGTCAACAAAAGCCAATGCTTCTTCAAGGCGACCTTGCCCTCCTTCATGAACGTGCCCGTGATGCTGCCCATGGCAACACGCTCCTTCTGTCTTGCAATAAACGCATCCGTCTCTGGTAGCATCAATCGGAAAGCGATGATCAGAACTGGAGGGCAAGCTCCAAACCAGTAAAATGGGCGCCAGCCATGGGAAGTGGTATCAACCAGGGCGCGCGCAAAGACCACGGCAAGCAAGTAGCCAAACGCGTATCCTTGCTGCAGCATCCCACTTATAATACCGCGAGCAGCCTCTGGGCAATCCTCGAGGGCAGTCGCAGCGGCGTTTCCGTAGAGCCCGCCCATTGCGACGCCGAACAAGGCACGGCAGGCAAGGAACTGGCCGTAGGTGTTGCAGAACCCAGTGCCAAGTTCAAGGATGATAAAAAGGATGTTGTTAACGACGAACGGCCACTTACGGCCGTATCTATCAGCTGCGATACCAAAAATGATTGAGCCGACGGAACGGAACATAAGCACAAGAGTGATACCCCAAGTGATATCCGTCTTAGTCTTATCAAACTCCTCAGCGAGCTGTTCAACCGTCAAGCTGACGGTGAAGAAGTCGAAAGCATCCCACGACCAAGCGATGAAGGCGACACCGAAGAAAGCCCATTGCTTGCGGTTCAGCATCGCTAGCAGCTTGAACGGGTTGGGCGCATGGTTCATGGGCGGCTTGAGAGTGGTCGCGCGAGTCGCAAGGTACTCGCCAGGGCTCACTGCGACTTCGCGCTGGCTCTCAACGGTCGGCTGCTCCTCCAGAGAGCCATTCTTTTCGGCGTGATGGGTGTCTGCCATGTTTACCTACGCGGCGCGTTAGCTGCTGTCGCTGCCCAGAATGCGCCGGCTAGTCACGTTCGCGTGTTGAAGCGCGCGAGTGAGTGGGTGCCAACGCGACGGGTTTCCAACTTACTGATATCTATATCCCACGGTTCAGCGACAATGAAATCCAATGTCTCGAAAACCTTTAGATGAAAAAAAGGGCTACTGAGGGGATAGAAGTAGTAAGTGCGGAGAAACGACTCGCAGAGACGCGAGCTCCACAAGACCGGTTGGGGAAGAGCGACCCATCCCCACCGTGTTAGTCAAGACAGCCATGCTGATCGTCGCCCTCCACACTCCCCCAAGTCTGATTACAATGCAAGCCCATCTCGCCAATGTGACCACTCTGCCGCCAGTTGCGCCTGGAATCACTCCAATCACGATAATCGGTGCCTCTGCCGGTCCTTCTCCTACCCTGTACCCCGCTCATGACGCTGTCGTGGCCGCCAAGTCGGAGCTCTCGATGCAACGCAGTCTAACTCCATGCTCAGGGTGGGCATCGCAATGGTGGAACCTCGGTAGGATTCCGGGTTTCCTCCTGGCTACGGCCTATGGGGGGAACTCGGGGTCCAAATAAATCCCCGATCGCGGGAAGTACTTAGTAACAGGGCTCGTGGAAGTGGAGCGGCGTGACAGAAATGATACTGAGCGTCTCCCCGCATCTGCTTATCTGTGGAGTATTGAGTATTTCTTATGTGTACCATATCCTACATCGAATGGTGCAGACGTGGAGAAAGTCGGGATTTCGACAGTGGTACGGTGTTTTACAGCGGTGTTTCGCTGCGATTCTGTTGTACTCTGCTGTACTTATAAAATTGTATTTTCCTAATATGGGGTCTAGTGTGGGGAAGGTTCACTGCGGGAGCTTGTTTGTTGCCAATATGCGCCAATGGAATCAAGCCTCCGGCAATGTGAATCGGTAAACTCTTAGCTGGTGGACGCTAGCTGAGGCGTTGTTTGGCAGACTTGGCGCTTACTTGCCGCTGACCTACCCTTACTTTACTGGCTTGGCTTCGGTGACCGGTTGCCGGTGAGGTCGGTGGCTGGTTGGTGGCTTCGTGTTACCCCGCAAACGGGTGCGATGGTCGGCGTGCATACGAATATCGAGTGCCACTTGCCTCCTGTGCAAAAAAAAAAACTGCATTGGTTGGAGTGGATGCGGGGTCCCGTGACATTGCCCTTGCTTCTGCGTTATATATGAACGTCTTGGCTCCGCGCAAGTCCTGAGACACACTCTCGAACTTGGAGATTTCCGCGGGCCAACAATACGACAATGGCTGCTAAAAAGGGACGAGGCCAACGTCTCGTGGTGTGGTTCTTGTTTGCTCTGTTTTCCCTTGCATAGTACACGAAGCTGACTCTCGGTTGTGTTGTATGCGCGACGCTGTTTGAATCCCCAGCCAAGAAACATCGAGAGAATCAAGTGGTGAAGTCTGAAAATCACGAAGAGAACTCAGCCCCTGGCGCATCGGGTGACGACATGCTTGTACGCATCTACAGCATCCGAGCCGAGACACTGCACTTTCTGGTCATACAAACACAAGAAAACACGCGGCTATGACTGGCATATGAGACCGCGAAATTCTCGTGATGCAGACCATGACGGCGAGCTGCCTGTTGCAATTTAACATTGACTTGGCGCTTGTCATTCTCTTAGAATCTGCGCGTCTTTACAAGCATTCTGAATTGAGACATGAGCGGTGAGAGGAGACGACAATGGTCAGTGGATCTAGTGATTCAATGCATATCGGCAAGCTGCTTGTTGCTACCCAGCATTGGATTTGCTGCTTGCTTGTTTTTGTTGGACTTTGGGGGCCATTTTCAATGTTCCGAGCTCAAGGCATGGGTTTCGAAAGGGATCGAAAATCAGAATGAGCCTAGTGGTCTGATGCGTGTCGCTTGCACTGTCGCGTGCTCATCCTCTCCTGTTTTGTGCGGTTACCAATGCTCTCCGCCCAAGGCAAGCAGAATGATGAAGCTCAGATCGAGAATATGACTCTGTCATGCAATTCATCTCGGCAAGCTGTTCCTTGCTATTCCCAATGCTGAACTTCGCACCCGGTTTATTCTCTTTGCTCTGTACGCTCTTCCCATCCACTCGATTCCATGGCAGGGGTTACAATCGGGGCAATACCAAACACCTTGATTGAATGCATGCTAGCAAGCAGGTTGACATTTGAAGTGTCTGGCTTCTCCATAGCTGTTTGGTAGACGGTAGACTCGCTCCAACACTGCCAACTAAGGACCTGACAACAAAGGTAAGCACAGCAAGATCATGCTCCAATGGAATATGTTATATCAGCAAACTGCTGAGTTGCAGTCTCATCAGACCGGAAAATCACAATACATAGTCGCAAATCACACAATGTCAGATTCCACAGTGCAATGTATGGTGGCGGACTGCGTATTAGCCACGAGCTGGCCACGGAAAGAGGATAGATTTGGGTTGCTTTGTTTGCTCTGCTCAATTCTGATGGTCTTGCGCATACCCCAGAAAGCTATCTATAAAATGGGCAATAACTCCCTCACAATTGAACTTCCTCTTCACGCATTATATTTTCTTTTTATATATATAGATATATATATATAGTTACAACATTAAACAAATTTTCTTTCTTCCTCCTCCGACCCATTGCAGCCTTCACAAATCATATAGGGGTCTATCAAGAGAAGGCAGAGATTCGGCTTTTTGAAGTCTGCTTTAGGCTTATAGAGCCGAAAATCTGTGAGCGTGCCACGGAGTCAACACATGCTCTTCCGCATGTATTGCAAAGGTATACAGGGCCCTCTTTTCATTTTGTCAATCATCGGATAATGTCCCCTTTGTCTCCGCTCTAAACCCCCCGTTTACTTCCGTTATTTGAGGTTAATATGTTGTTTACCTTCTCCATGATACGACAGTTCAGCCTTTAGAGCAGGATTACTCTTTGATGGAAGTATGTGGTGTACCCTGCAGAGTCGGTCGGATCTGTGATGCACCCTACACACATGAAGTCTCTGCTCAGGGAAGACATGTTCAACGGCGTACGTCAGGATCAGCAGTTCCACCTAAAGCTCGAGGTAGTATCCCACGTGGTTTCCTCTGCATGACTTAGTTGCGGTCAATGTTGCAAACGAAATTGTCGATCTGCAGTTCAGAACAGAGAAGTTCCAACTTATCACAGTTTCACTGTTGAGCAGGATCCCGCCGACTACAGCCCTGCATGCTGCTGCGAGTGTAACCCTGGCCCGAAACGGCGACGACTATAATGAGGAGGCCAACTATGACGCCGCGAAGATCGGCCTAGAGGCGTTCGAGAGGGCGTTTAAGACCAGGTCTAGCCAGCCCAGGAAGCCGAGCCCGACAGAGTGCATGACTACACTCGGTGAGTTAGACTCAAACACTGACAAGCAATTACTTATAATAAATAGATGAATAAATACGCTGGTGACGGGACTTTTAGAAAGGAGAAGGGGGAAATACGCCTATGAAGCCTTTCAACTTCTCAGAACTGTTATTAGCAGCGGCCACCTGACGGGAGCGGCGTGGACCCTGTGGCAGTAGACTGCGTGGTGTATTCAGCGAAAAGTCATTGATGGCGAAGTCGGCGTGAGATGTCACCGAGGTCTCGCTGTAGGCACAGAGAAAAGACCAAGTCGAGACAGGAGAATATGGAGAAATTCGATCTCCTTACGACCGGGAGCTTGGCGTGCAGCCCGTCAAATCCTCGATCAGGTTTGTCGGGTTCTTGACGCTGCAGAAAAGGGAAGAAGGTCAACAAAAATGAAGATGCTTCCGCAGACTGAGCCTTCTCACCATTTCATGGGAACCAGGCACTTCGGACACTCTGTACCACCCAGACGACCTCAGAACAACCAGTTTCAGAACATGGCGGGGGAGAGTTCCGGGTGGAGTGCAACAAGGGTAAAATCACGAACCAACAACCAATCAATATCATGCTCAAGACAAACACAGTTCAAAGTGCAGTAGCTGCTCCATGATTGTCCATGAAGAAACACCATTAAAATTCAACGTGACTGTATACCCCAACCCCTTCATAAATATAAACCTAAAAGTATATAATATAGCCCATTATTTCATTCTCGAGATTCTCAAGTGTAAATACTCTCCGTCCACTGGTTAACCGCCATTCCGGCATTCTTCTCCGCCATATCCACGTCCTTCAGGAACTCGAGAGGCATCCATACCCTATCGCGATGTCAGTTTTGTTCTATACACACGTTGAGATTGTTGGGAACTTACAGATGTCCCTTGACGGTATCCAATTGCTCACTATACACCGTATTAGCACTGACCAAACACCAACAATGGGAAAAAGTGCACTTACCGAATCTCCGTAGCCGCACGCTGCTTATCAAAGATGTGTCCTGCGCGGTGTCCCTTGGGAGGGAGGTAATTCTCATATTCCTCAAACGTCTTGACACAGTTATCCGGATCGGCCTGCAATCATTAGCACTGTTCTCTCACACCCCCCTATCACGACGACAGTACTCACATGGAACAACTGCCTAAACACCTTCGTATTCTGCGTCGCCCTCCTCGTCCACATATTCCACAGCTCATCCCCAAGCGGATCAGCCACAAACTCGTAATGCTCATCCTCCTGCGCATCGTTCTTCGTTGGCGGCGGCTGCGCGTTGGGGTCGTTACTCGCGTCCAGCTCCTGCGGGGGCAGGAGACCAAGGTGCTCGCGCCACAAGTAGCGGCGGAGGGTAGCAGCGTGGCGGCGCGCCTCGTAGGGCTGGCCGTTCATGGTGCTCTGGAGGACCTCGGTGTCTTCCATGACGATGGCGATTTCGCTGTCGTGGTATCCGAGTTGCGAGCGGTCATTGATGTTGGAGGAACCGCAGATGGCGATGCGGTCGTCGACGATGAGGAGCTTGCCGTGGACGTAGAGCTCCTCTTGGATCCAGAGTTTGGCTTCTTCTTGGTCGTCGCCGTCCCATGCCTCTGAGGCGAGGCTGGGCTGGCCGAGCATGGCGTTTTTGGCGACGCTGATGGTGTGTTAGTGTGGATTAAAAGGTACAGGAACTGGGGGGAGGATCTAACCTGTCTTTACTCTCGGCTTCCCTTCCATCACTCTCATCACGATGCGCCTCGAACTTGCGGATAGCATCCGTCTCCTTTTCTTGCTCAGCAGTGTTTGAAGGCTCCTTATGGCCTGGCTCCTGGGGTCCAGATACTCTCTTATCATCTCCCTCCTTCCCAGCAACTCCATCGCCCATAATTTTCTCAGCTTCGGCCTGCTGGACTTCTTGGTACGAGACTCCCGACGCCTCTTCTTGCTTCTTGATCTTGGGGGTGACATTGAGGCGGTCATAGGAGCGCAGGTTGAAGAAGAAGATATACTGCTCGGGGTCTACGCCTGCGGCCTTGATGCGTCCAAAGATGGAGTGCTCGCCACGGCAGATGGACTTGTATTGGTAATCCATGATAGCACGTGTACCAGCCGCAGCATCATCTCTGAGATCGCCAGCAAATCCTGGAATCGCTGGAATCACCAGGATGATCCTGAATTTTCTGGCCTCCTTTGCTGCTTTGAGAACAGCATCGACAATAGCTGCTCCGATTAGGTTCTTGACTGGGGCCTGGTGTTCACCGGTAGCAGTAATGAAAAACTGGTTCTCAATGTAAACATAATGTTCCGCATTGCGAATCAGCTGGCAGTACGCATTTTGAATACTGTGCTCTGTGAGGATTCCACTGCTCCAGTCGTCGCTGCTACGAACAATCTGCGCGTGGACTGAGCCCTGCTTTCCGAGTTTCTTGGTCGAAAGTGGAGTCAAGGGATGCTTGACATATCCTCCCACTGGGTGCTTCGGCCTCTGGACTCCAATGATATCTTCATTCTCGCCCTCTCTGCCCTCCATGATTAACCAGGGGTAGTTCTTGTCGCGCTTGTACTTGTCTCTCTTGACGAAGTTCCAGCGGCTGAGTGAAAGTGTTAGAAAGGGCGCAACGAACGAGGTGGGCAAGACTTACAGAACGAAATGCTCAGCGATATCAAGAACACAGTCTCCGATGACGCCCATGGCAGTGTCGTGCCATGGCATACGTCCGTACTCGGCTTTGCTGATTTGGTTTTGCGACCAGTCATCCACGTTGTGGAAATCCATGACTCTGTTGTTGTTGAAGTCCCTAGAAGCTGTCAGCAATTTTCTCGTGTAGTCGTCTTCGTGGAAAAGCTTACTGGCCAGGCCAAATCTGCATCGCGTTAGGAATTAATCAAATCGTTCAACAACAGGAATAACTTACCTCCTCAGCAACACCAGCAGGGTGCACATCAGCAAGCGCGTGCTGGTGGCTATCCCAACGCCCAAAGCACAGGTCCAAGCCACCAATAAAAGCGAGAGCGTAATCAATCACAATGAACTTCTCGTGATGCGCCCAGTAGAACGTCATATCCGCAGCATTCTCAAACACGTTGTGATCCGGGTGACGCATGAGAATGATATTCCCGTATCCTGGGCTGCCCTCTGGGCAGAGGTCCCTCAAGGCATTCTTCGTATGCTCGGAGTTGCAAGTAAGGGCAGCTTCGACCTCGCGATACACGCTGCGCATGACAGTTAGCGACATTCGTAGCAGGTTCTCCGAGGGTATACCCACATAATGTAGATCTTAACTCCCTGCTCAGCCTTCCGCTTCAGGACCTGGTCCAGACGCCATTCCTGGTTGTAGTATGGGGGTCGTCGCAGGAACAGCTCGGGCGAGAGCCACCAGTCTTCAATGTAGATCGTCTCTTTCGCTGCCTCGAGGGCTTCCGACACAGCCTTTGTATGGTCAGCTCAATGCGCTCGCAGGCGTCAGAGAGTGCTTACCCAGTAGTAATCCCGTCCATCCACATACCACTTAACGTCGTTGTCGTGGCGCTCCGGCGCAAACGACTTGAATCTGTGGCCGTCTGCAATGCCGGTTCGCTTGTTGTCTGTCTCCTTTTCGTGCTCCTCGTCGTGACGGTGGTTGCTATTGATCTGCTCCTATTAGCTTCGATCGAGGATCTGGAATTGGTGAACGTACCAAGTTTGCGAATTTACCCAGCTCGTGCCTGGAATTGTTAGTTGAGTGCGGGGTCAACGGCGGGGGGCGACTTGCTTCTTGTGCTATTGACTGGTCAGTAGGTGCCTATATGGTGAGAATGATTGGGCAAACTTACAATCAGAGAAACTTTGACATCCTCCAGGCTTGTTTTCTCGAACTTGTCTCTCAGGCGCGAGAAGGGGTGCTTGAGGGCACCCTTCACATCGTGGGATTTCTCGACCGCTGGGTCCTGCGGGGCACCTGTAGACATAATGGCGATTGTCAGGCAGGCAGTGGTTGTTTTGGGAGAAATGTGAGCCTGCGCGAGACTTCACGTATATACGGAGTATATAGAATGCAGTGAAGATCAGAGACGATCGGGTATATATGTAAGTTGGAATCTGTCAATGTGCAGAAGCGGGACCCCTCACTACTGTCTAAATTGTAGTTAAACTAAATCCTAGCACGCGCTCACATGTGTGCCGCCTACTCCGGTGAAGGATGGTACTGGCTCTTGGTAGTAATTAACTAGTATAGTTAAGGTACTATACTATCTATGGTATGTGTTAGTTCAGCTATGTGGCACGCAATTGGCACATACGACTCGTTCGCTTTACTGAGACAAAGCGATGTTACTTGCGAGCTGTGAGCAAAGCAAGGCTGGAGATCCACTCAGGCATCTTCTGGTTGATGTGCGGGCAGAGTGGCGGCGATGACGTACGAATGCAGAACTTGATTGCCCATATAAATAACTTCGGTTGCTGTGATCCTTGGCCATACAAACGGACAAAAATAAATAAGACGGACAGACTCTTGGCGCAAGCTTGCTTTGATAATAATTATATATTTATTTTTGGTTATTTATCTCATTAAATTCAGTTTATTTCTTTATGCATTCTGGTAAACACTGTCTGTAAATAAATAATAAATAAATACATCCGCTTGTACCTGAGTTATGTTATAGCCGTGGCTCACCAGGAACAGCTAATCTGATCATGAACCATTAAACAGCAAACAGTGGCTGCCCAACCAGCCAGCCCGCACAACTCGGCCAGCCCGATATTTTTCTGTTTACTGCCGTATCTAAAATATCAAAATTCCACTTTTTAACGCGCTTCTAATGTGGCTGGTGCTCGCTCTCACGGTTCTAGTATAACCTGGCTGGCATTACTACCTATCTGCGACCCCTCTGGCGCCATCTCTATCTCCACAACTCAAATCTCAGGCACCCATGCATCCCCAGACCTCCAACCCCACCATCTCACCGTCAACTCTCACCACCTACACGACCACCACAATCACCAACCTCAATCCACAACCGCCACAATGCCCAACTTCCTCGACACAATCAAGCGCTCCTTCGTTGACGTCTCCGTCAACCAGGACAAGGCAAATGCCATCAACACCTCCGAATTCCTCGAGGCCGCCGAGTCTCTCACCACCCTCTTCGGTACCCCGCTCACCCCCCGTCGACACGTTTCAGTTACTGACATTCAATTTTCCAGATGTTCTAGGCTCCATGGCCTTCCAGCCCGTCAAGAACGACATGCTAGGTAACATCAAGGTACGCATTGTCATTTATTCTCCCCTAGAAGCCATACAAATACTTACCCCGCACCCAGAAAATCCGTGAGCGCCAGCTCGCCGCCCCTCTCGAATCAGAGACCCTCCAAGACCTCGTTGTCAACGAGCTCAAGACCAAGAAGCACACTGCGACCGAAGGCCTCGTCTGGCTCGTTCGGTGCGTTTCCCTCCCTTCCTGTCCCCCTGTCCCCTGTCCCAACTTCTATCCAATCAGCTACTAACACCCCCTCCAGCGGCCTCGACTTCACATGCATCGCCCTCTCCCAAAACGTGCAGCTCACCAGCGAGGAGCTCTCCGTCTCTTTCCGCAACGCCTACGGCTCGACCCTTAAGCCTCACCACAGCTTCCTCGTGAAGCCCGTCTTCAGTGCCGCCATGTCGGCGTGCCCCTACCGCAACGACTTCTATGGGAAGCTTGGGGATAGCCAGGATGAAGTGTACAAGGGATTGACTGTGTGGTTGAAGGCGCTGGAGACGCAGGTGGCTATCCTGAAGGGATTCTTGGACAGGCCAGAGGCCAAGTGGTAGATTGTGGGAGGGTGAGAATAACGCGTGGAGTTGAAAAATGATACTGGGGATGATGAGTGTGGATAGCGGTAACGGCCTTAGCATATATATGAAGCCATGAAAGCACTGATGTCTTGCATTTCCCGTCATATGACCCATGCCTCTTTATTATTTCCGTGCTATTTGGCGTCCCGAAGCTTATTGTCACCTCACCACACGCTACTATTTATACGGGTCAGGGCAATGTCTTTTATAAGTCAAGCATTTGTATTGACTGCAAATCTAGTGTGGGGGTCTAACTGTAGATGAAGAAGTTCCCACAAAATCGCTCTCATAATCATAAATCCAACCTAATCGCGCCAATTTTCACCAACTCCCGCTGAGCTGCTCATGTCAGGCGAAGACCGGGCGACTACCCGCAACGCATACAAGCAGCCACAGAAACTCAACTTTACTGTAGCAGTTCTCAGACATCGTTCTCCTAATATTGCCCACTTCTGCCAACCCCCGCAGCCTGTTCATGCCAGGCAATGGGCGAACGAGCTCTGTAGTGAAAAGCCCGCAACCATACTAGTCGTTCCAATCGGGAATCGGGCCAACGAAATGACTTGGGTCAAAGTGTTTCTCACTACCCTCGGCTTCATCCCACGCTGATATACCCCTGGCATCCGGGATGGTAAAGCTGGCCCCGTGATCGATGAGTACCTTCGCTGCAGCTAGATGGTTCTGTCTCGACTGATTATCATAGGACATCGGTGCCGGCATCTCAAGCTCTTTGACTAATACCCCCTTTCTAAGGAGGAGTAGATCCGCTGTGGCTAAATGCGCCGTTCTTACTGTATCGTGCAATGCAGTACGTCCCGATTTGTCCTGCATGTCGACCAAAGCGCCGTGGCTAAGAAGGACCTCCATAATCTCTATGTCTATAGTACCCCCTCTTACCGCATAATGCAAGCAAGAACTACCACGATTGTCTTGTGCGTTGACTTCTGCACCATGGTTAATAAGCAGCTCCACTGTGGCTGGAACACCCATGCTTATAGCTTGGAGTAACGGGTTCCTAAAGTTTGTTTCGCCGGGTCGGGCTCTGACTCGTGCACCGTGATCGAGGAGAAGCTTTGATATATCTGAAGTTTCATTCTCCGCAGCCAAAAACAAGGGAGTTATTCCCATATTATCCTCTATGTCGACTAGAGCACCGTGGTCGATGAGAAGCTTTGCCATGTCCAGATCTGGCCGCTGTATGTTTGGATCAGGATACGCCACATCTGGATCTGGCTCCGCGACAACCCTGAACAAAGGGGTCTCTCCCATTCCGTCTCGTGCGTTGGTCCGTGCAGCGTGATCGAGAAGTAGCTTTAGAGTTGGTAGACTGCATGCTGCGGCGGCAATATGTAAAGGGGTTGCTGAAGCTTCGCCATCGATCTCAAGACTCGCGCCACGCTCAAGCAAAAGGTTCACCATAGAGTAGCTAGTATCATGCTCTCTGTCCAAAAGGGAGAAATGAAGAGGGGTTCCGTAATAATCGAATAGTCCACTAGCTTCTTCGTCAAGGGCATTGACATCAGCGCCGTAATCAAGCAAAAGCGTAGCCAGGTCAACATCGCGCTGATCTGCAGCAATATGCAGTGGAGTTGCTGACACGTCATTTTCATAGTTGACGTCTGCGCCATTCTCGAGTAGGAACTTTGCAACGGCAATATTACCCTTCTCGGCTGCAGCATGCAGTGGTGACCCCCATCCACGAGGTTTAATGTATGCGCCGGTTTCGGCTTCCAGCCCTGGCGTATTGTCTACATGAGCCCCAGCGTCAAGGAGTAGCTTAGCCATAGCCACGCTTCTGGCAAAATATAAAGATCCAACTGGGAGTTTTTTTGGCAGCAGTTTTGCATCAGTATAATAAATTCTTGCGCCCTCCGTAGCGCTGGCGCCAAACTGAAGCAATAACTTCACCCCAGCTTCATTCTCATGGTCGACGCACCATATCAGTGCTGAACCCGAGCTAAACTTGACATTATGCTCATATAGAAATGAGAGGAGAAGTTGGTAGTTCCGTGCACTTGTCCTCATAATTGAAGAGATGTCCTTCTCTGATTCCAATTGCTTGGCGATCGAGATAACGATCTCGGGCGGTAATTCTGAGAATAGCATGTTTGAGGATCGCGAGCGAAAATTTTACCAAATTTTGATTGGTTTGCAAGCGGTCAAGGAAGGGTTGCCAGGAACGGTAAACGCTTTATAGAGAGAGTAGAAGGAAAGTCAGCGATAAAGATGAAACGGTCAACAAAGAAGACCACGGTGTGGCCCAACACAATATGCAGCAATATTGATGTCGAAAGAAGAGGATGGTTTCAGTAAAATCTCTAATCATGATATAGTGTTTTAGGTCCTTTGTTATACCTATTGACACCATTGAAAGTATAGACTGTCTGGTTCACGATTTGTGTAAGCCAAATAAACCCAAAATTGAGCTCGGGCGTTGCCTGAATGTTTATGCCCTATATGTTAGGCCACAATGAAACGAGATATCATCCACATGCGTTTGCTTTACGAACACACCAACAATGGATTGGGCCTAATTCATAATTAGATAGGTTGTTAATTTTTCAGGTCAAGAGATAATAATTTATAGGCATTATCTTACCGGGCAGAAGAGTTATGAATTCGGATAAGAATATATACAAAAAGGACGTCAACTTCGCCGAGTTAGCGTCCCAAGATGTCGAATTTAAGAATATGTAAGTCTGTTTCGATTATTCTATTTAGTTACCATACTTGCTTTCCTGGTATTTGATTTGTTTCAAATAGTCCAATACTAAAGCTTTACCCAGACTAAAGCCAAACGGCCAAGTTGATTTCAGCGACCCCGATTCCGTTCAACAGCTCACCAAGTCCCTCCTAAAACGAGACTTTGGCCTGAAACTCAACCTCCCACCAGACAGACTATGTCCCGCAGTTTGTCTCCACCTCTTATTCACCAAGTCCGCCAAACTCACAAACTCTCACAGGTCCCAAACCGCCTCAACTACCTCCTCTGGATCCAAGACCTCCTCGACACCAGCACTCCATCCCCCTCCCTCACTGACGACCACGACCCCTCCCGCCAGGTCGTTGGCCTCGATGTCGGCACGGGTGCAAGTGCCATCTACCCCCTCCTTGGTTGCTCGCACTATCCAACCTGGCGATTCGCCTGCACTGGTACTCCTTCCCCCAAACTACCATTTCCATGCCACGAGGAACCTAACAAACGCAGACACCGATCCCCACAGCTTCACCTACGCCCGCCAGAACATCACCCAAAACAACCTATCAAACCGGGTTCGGCTCCTCCAAACCAACCCAGACGGTCCACTTCTCCCACTCGACGATTTGGGACTTGATACGTAGTCCTCCCTCCCTCAGACCTCAGGCATAGAAAGCTAACGTATCCCAAGAATCGACTTCACCCTCACCAACCCCCCCTTCTTCACCTCCCCAGCCGACCTCCTCGCCTCTTCCGCCCTAAAATCCCGCCCCCCATCCAGTGTCTGCACAGGCGCGCCGTCAGAAATGGTCACTCCCGGCGGCGAAACCGCGTTCGTCGCTCGCATGATCGCCGAGTCTGTCCCGCTAGGTCAGCGCGTGCGGTGGTTCACGGCACAGCTGGGGAAACTGGGGAGTGTAGCTACTGTTGTAGCAGAGTTGAGGAAGAGTGGCGTGAAGAATTGGGCTGTGGGGGAGCTGGTTCAGGGGCGGACGAAGAGGTGGGTTGTTGGCTGGAGCTGGCTGGGATGGAGACCGGCGGTGCGGGTTGCGAGGGGGGCGGGGGGTGTGGCGGGGGCGGATTTGCCGTTTCCGAGCGAGGCGGTGGTGGCCAAAGTTGCAGTGGATGGGGAGGAAGTGGGGAGGAGAGTAGATGAGGCAGTGGAGGAGTTGGGAGGGAAATGGAAGTGGGATGGCGAGATGGGGGTAGGAGTGGGGTTTGTGGCGAGGAATAAATGGTCGAGGGCTGCGAGGAGGAAGAGAGATAATGCCGAGGAGGAGGGGGATGAGATGGCGTTTGGGTTTAGGATTTATGTGAGGGAGGTGCCCGTGGATAAGGAGAGTCCAGCAGGGACGGAGGTTGAGGTGAGGTGGTTGAAAGGGGATGACAGTGTGCTTTTTGAGAGCTTCTGTGGGATGATAAAGAGGAAGGTGGAAGCACAATAACGCTCACGTAGCTTCGAATAGTATTCTTGGTTTATATAAATATAGCCCTGGTCGGGAGATACTTATTATAGGGACAATTGAATGTGATTTTAAAAGAACCATGGAAGTGATTGATTGTGGTGGCTGAAAAATTAATAACTTCACATTGATTATTTTCCACCAGAAAAAAAAAATTGATATTTAATATTTACGAGACAAGAATTATTTCTTTTTAACCGTAGCTCTTCTATTATAACAACAACTCAATATAAAAATACTATTCATATCAAATACCATTGAAAACTCTATATATTGAATTGGCACACGTAAATACTCCGTGAACGGATAATCGGTTCTCAGGAGCAACTTTATGTCGAGGAGTTTTATAGTCAGGCATTCCAAAATCCTCAGAAGGAATGTGCTGAACAAAGGATCTATCTGCCTGTGTATTATAATTGCTAAGATTGAGCTATTTCCTCAGCAATCATCGTCTCCATGAAGGCTCCTGGGCCGCACAGAACCTCCTATTTCAGTTCTCATAGGCCATATCTATATCTATCAAGCAGCACCATATCAACGTTCCACGACACAATCACCACCTCAACCCGCATCCACCGCCCAAAAAACAAACAAACAAGTTTCCCCTCATCCCCATATCGCAAAAAACACGAACAAGCCCACAGCTGCGCCCCAAAGCAACGCGTCTCCACATGATGACCATACACGCCGACCACCACAGCTCACCCCACTCCATCACGCCAACGTGCAACACCAGGCACCGCATCTGTATCTTCAGCTACCACGAAGCCATGGCGTGCGATGCGAGGGCGTTTCGCGCCCGGAGACCCGGGGATGGGGGAGAGGGGGAGGAGGAGCGTCTGTCAAGCCTTATCAAGTCCTATCTGGTAGTATCAAGTCCTATTCGGTATAATCATGTCCCATCCAGTATCATCAAGTCCCATCTAGTCCCATGAATCTCCCCAATCCCAGCAGCACTGCCGTGCCACCCATCAGACCCAACAGTAAGGAACACACCTCACCTCACCATCTCGGCACCTCTCACAAACCCTCACAGCCCCGGCACGACGAACCGACCCTCATCCGCGGAACTCGCACAGCAGGCGCACCACCGTACACGACCTCGCAAACCATTCCTTGCACCGCAGCAACGCCCCGACAGCGGCACATTTCTGCCGAGACCGAACGTTTAGGGGAGGGTATAGAGGGAGGGAGGGATAGGGTAGGGTGTGATTCAGCGGCACTCGCACAGCGGCACGAACGAGTGTCTTTCCGGCGAGTCTAGTGTGCTACGGGGTGGTGTGTCGGGACTTGGAGTTGGGGACGAACGGTGTGTTACGAGGGGAGCTTTGTTGGGGCAGGAAGGGGTTTCAAAGGGCTGAATGGGGGGTTCCTCTGTATTAGAACCTACCCTCGGTGTTGGAATTGTGCGACGGGTTAGTGTGTGTGCGTGGATTAACATTTCCGAGGAGAGGGATCGGGTCGTGCGGACAGTAGGGAAAAAGGAAATAGGAATGAAAACCTTCCGCTCGGGAGTCAGACTCTGAGTGCCGAGCCAGAGCACCGGGCTTGCTGTGCGACATCCGCCATCCTCCGTCGTCTTCCGCAGCCGGGAGATGAGAAAGCCGAATAAGAGGAGTTCTTCCTCCCCTTCCATTCCATCGCAGTCTCGCCCAGCGGAGTATCGCGCACGCCCCTCGCCACGGGGCACGTCTCGTCCAGGACGCGGACGCAGATCCAATGCAGCAGCGGTGGTGGGCAGCACCCGGTTCACCAACCACGGCGCTCCAGCCAACGGTGCACCCCACTGGCGTCTCACCGCAGGTAGGTGGCCGGTGAGACGACTCGCGCCATGTCTCGGTCGCGCACACGTTCCCCTGCCTCGGAAACGGTGTGACGACACTGCTGCATGGGAGCGTGACGGCGCGCCAATGGCGAGGGGGGGTTGGGATGAGCAAGATAGTGAAGGGGGAGGGGGGCGAGAGGGCCAGAGGGAGAGGAGAGATGGGAGGAGGAGGTGAGGATGAGACATACTATACCTCCGGGCCTGTTCTCTCCTATCGTCGCACAGGGCGTGACGTGAGGGGGGTGGTGGGATTCTGCTTACCTCCGCTGGCACCCGAGTTGGCAGGCTGGCTAGACGTGTGGGTGTCTGGGCATGAAAGTCCAGACGTTGTGTGAGGGGCAACAGGCGTTCCACGGCCGCTACTGTAGCCTTACTCGCGAGACTCCGTTCCACGGCAAGCAATCAACCTAGCGGGCGGAAAGTTAGACTGCGGGAGCTGGTCTCAGAGCTTACTCGGCGCGCCGGTGCTGCTCTGTCTCTCTCCCGCGAGACTCCGCGT